>JASDQU010102294.1:261328-320319 GCA_032191745.1 Picea mariana | reverse complement strand
AGGTCCTGTGGCACCCACGAGACTTGGCCCTTGCCCGCGGGAAGGGGGGAGGGGGAACTATGCCCGACATCTCCCCTATATAATATAACTATATGTTATGTATTTTTTTAACAAAAAAAATAATTTTTGTTTGTTTGTAATTTTACACTTTTTTTTTTTTAGGTGTTTTAATTTGTTTATATATATATATATATATATGTTGTATGTGTGTTTTGTTAACTTTTCTAAAGTTTTTGGACTATAATTTTTTCTTTAACCTTTTTTTTCTTTTAATTTCTCATTTAAGCTTAGTTTATATATATTTTTCATTTTTTTTTTTCTACTTTAGTTTTTTCAGATTTTATTTGATTTTGTAATTATATAATTTTGTTTTTTAATTTTTTTTTTCTTTTTTAATTTCAATTCTTTTATTTTTCTTAATATTTTTAATTTTAATTTATGAAAACAAATTCAATTATATTTTTTTGCTAAATGTTTTAAAATAGTGTTATTTAATTACAATGATTTTCTATCTATTAAAGTAAAGGTAAAAAATGTGTTAAAAATGAAATTTTCCACTATATTTAAAAAATTATGGAACCAAAAATTAATTAAGGAGACGGAAAATCTTATTTTTAAAACTGTGAATGGTAAGAAATATTTTAAGATTGAAAGAAGCATGGAAAAATGACTAAAAACACAGTTGATTTTTTTTTTTTTTGGGTTAAATTGATGAAAAACAAGCATTTAAAAAAAAAAGTGGAAACATTGTGTATTAGAAAATTTAAAATATCAAAAAACCACCTAAAAATGCAGGGGAGGTGCTACTGGTAGCAAGGTAAAATCATAGAGGTGGGTAACACTTTCGTGACAATCTGATCTTCAAAATTCTGAAAAACGTTTTTTTGGCCGAACTAATATTATTTTTCGGTCGAAAGATTATTTTTTCGGCCGAACCCTGGAATGTCAAATCGAACGGTACAGTGACGACACCCTCGATTTTTGTGTAAAAATTTAGTCAGACGGATTTTTTTCATCCGAAAATATGTTTTCGGTCGAAAGATATTCAGGCCAAAAAAATCTTTCGGCCGAACTAATAGTTCAAACGAGCTATTCTTTCGGTCGAAAAATATTTTATATATTAACCGCACATCGTTATTGCAATGTTTTTTTCAACTCTTTTGTTTGTTATAGTGAGTGAGTGTTGAGTGATTGTGAGCGGTTGGGCGAACGTCGTGTTGAGTGATTGTGAGCAGGCACGGACGTTGTGTTGGCGCGGACGTCGTGTTGGCGGACGCTCCTACGGGCGATCAAGCTGTTGAGTTGGCGAGCGATCGGTCAGGCCGAGCTTCAGGTAAGCCACAAACCCTTGTAATTCCTAATTTTGAAATTTAATTTAAATGTTCCTTTTAATTTTTAATTTTAACTGTAATTTTTAATATGCTATTTTAAATTTAAATGTTATTTTTAATTTAAATTTTTATTTATATGTCGGCCCCTGTGGCCAAGCCGTGGGCATGCCAACGGCTCGACCACAGGGCTGGGCCCCCGCGTCCAAGTCACAATCCAGTGGACTATGAATTGGCCACGGGGGGCCAGACCTGTGGCCAAGCCGTGGACACGCCAACGACTTGGCCACATGGTTGCTCCCCCGCGTCCAAGTCATAGTCCACGGGACTGACTTAATAAATTTACTCCCTTATTTCTTTTTTTATAATAATAAAATATTTTACAGTTTTTGTGTGGGAAATTTTATGAATAGAGACCAACAATACTGAATCGATGTTCATTTACTACTGTTATTTTTATGTGTGCTTATAAATGCACATTAATATTAGTAGATTATTAATAAATGCAAATTTTGATTTGAAATGTACTTTGATTTAGTATGTTTAAACAATGTTTTCTAATCTTTGTTGGATTTGTTGTCATTTTATGAAAAATGACATAATTAAATCTGAATTAAATATGACAGAAATAGAACATAATTAACATAATTAATTATGTTAATTCTGTTCATGATTGGTATGTTAACTCTGTTCATGGTTGGTATGTTATTTTCTTAACTTCATGCATTTTATGTTGTTTTCGTATCTAAATAGTAAATTAAATCTTAATTTTAAAACACAACATTACATATAATTGATTTTAGAAACTATGGTATGACCTATTATGACAAATTTTTATAATGTAATATATATATGACACTTAACAAGTCCTCCCCATATGTCCATCTATAAGGGAAATACACATATATATGACTTTGTGACATCTATAAGAATGGATATAGGAATGTTGTTTATTTATTTTGTTTATAATAATAAAATATTTTACAGTTTTCGTGTGAGAAATTTTATGAATAGAGACCAACAATACTGAATCGATGTTCCTTTACTATTGTTATTTTTATGTGTGCTTATAAATGCACATTAATATTTTTTTTTGTTTGTTAATTTGTGCAGGACCTGCGATTAACCTGTGGCTTGAGAAACCGCGACTCAGGGGCATCTAAGCCGTCAAAATCACCCGGGGAACGCACCCGGCCTGAGCCACACCAACCCTTAACATGGTTGGATTTTTTGTCCCCGCAGGTTTCGAACCGGTGACTTTAACATCACGGAGTGGCTTAACAACACACTCCGTCACCGACTGTCCTACACCTCGGGGACATAAATGCACATTAATATTAGTAGATTATTAATAAATGCAAATTTTGATTTGAAATACTTTGAATTAATATGTTTAAACAATGTTTTTTTATCTTTGTTGGATTTGTTGTCATTTAATTAACAGAATTAAATCTGGATTAAATATGATAGAAATAGAACAAAATTAACAGAATTAATTCTGTTAATTCTGTTAATGATTGGTATGTTAATTCTGTTCATGGTTGGTATGTTATTTTCTTAACTTCATGCATTTTATGTTGTTTTCTTATCCAAATAGTAAATTAAATCTTAATTTTAAAACAAAACATTACATATAATTGATTTTAGAAACTATGGTATGATCTATTGTGATACATTTTTATAGTGTAATATATATGACACTTAACAAGTCCTCCCCATATGTCCATGTATAAAGGACATGCACCTATATACGACTTTGTGACATCTATAAGAATGAATATAGGAATGTATTAACATCTTAGTGTGACCATATTTGTTATCCTATTTTTAAATAGTTATAGGTAAATGAAGCATAGTATAATTATTAAAATGGGTATATAAATAGAAAGTTAATGAAGAAAGGTTATAATAAACACCATTTCTTTTTATATAAGATTTTTTTTTAGTATTTTTTGGAATTTCAGATAAATAAGAAATGATGTAAGTATTAAAGTTTTAAAATTTCAAACTAATTCAATATAAGGAAGGTAAATTTTCATCAATTTTGTGACAATTAAGACTCACTCAATTGCATCTTCTTCAAAATATATACCCCATTAAAACTCACATTACTATGTTTACAATAGGTTATGATGCACTTACATTTGAAATTATTGTCATGATTTCTCTCAATCAATGTGAATTTCCACCTTATAGGACTATATTTTATCTAGATTTCTAACTCCAACCAAGCCTCCCAATATTACATTTGCTCCATTTGCTCCACCTCATCTTAATATAACTTAACATTGAAGACAATTTAAAAATTACTTGTTTATATGTTCAAATTATACACACAAACAATAAATTGATAAACAATATGAATTTACTTAAAAATGAGAATTTGATATAAAGACATTAATAAATAATTTATAAACAATATGGATTTAGTTAATTTGATATAGACATTTAATAATCAAATATTAAGTTTTTAAATTTGATATAGAAATTCAACAATCAAAAGAATAGAGTAAGCATTTAAGTGATTAGTTAGTGTCTGAGCAGTCGGCCAGGAGCCAAATCTACTGTCTTTCACTCCGGTGTTAAAGACTTAGATTCAAATGCCTTGCTTTTCTGTGCATAGATAATCTCTTATTAAAATTGGTTGTGAGTTGGCTGTGGGGGGCCAGCCCCGTGGCCAAGCCGTGGGCATGCCCACGGCTTGGCTACATGGATGGCTCCCTGCGACTAACTCAGTCATTTCAAACGTTTCATATTTTATAAAAATTTCATAAGAAAAACAAACTTTCTAACTTTTTATTTCAAACATTTTGTATTTTATAAAAATTTCAAATCTTTAGGAATTCAATTTATAAATCCATTTTTACATATGTAATATTAAAGTATCATAAGTTTCTTACAAAGTTTAGCTTATAGTGTTTCTTACAATGCCTTGTTTACCGTTAAATTATATTAACTCTTTTGTAAGTTATGTTGTTTACAATCTTTTTGCACTTTATGCTACAAAACATTGGTTGTAGGTTTTTAATAATGTGAATCTAGATTATAAAATGTAATCAAAATATTTTGATGATATAAAATATTGGTTGTATGGTTTTAATAAAGTAAGTAGATTATAAAGTTTATTCAAAATATTGAGGATATTGAAGGAGTCATACACATGAAATGATGTCCTTATTAGATGAGATTATCATATTATAAATAAAATCCATGGGATCCCTTCATTTATAACACCTTGAATACCATTGCACCACTTCTCAACAAGTGAATGCATATGGTATGTTTGTTGCGTGTACAAGGATAAAATTCCTTCAATCCATTAGACACCTTGCATTTACGAATGTCAATTTTCCCATGGAGACAATTCCTTTGATTGTTGATGCAAGGAAAATAACATGGAATGTATTTCATCCAACCACACTACTTTGGGCATGGATGGCCCTATATTGAATTTGATTCCCAGATATATGCTCCCTTAGTTGAGTCCTCAAACAAAAATTTCATTCATAAACTCAATGATTATCATGATTAGGTAATTCACACCAAGTTTTGCATTTTCTGTGTTCTTCATTTCATAACACGAGAAAGAAATATTCATTGCTAAGAGTCATTTATATTTGGACTAGATTGACAAAATATATTGACCAAAGTTATTGAATGCTTATCTTATTGATGATATTTATATTCATATAATATAACTTCAAATTGACAACTTATTAATTAATTCATTAATAACCTAGACATTAGTAACTAATGTGTTTATTGAACCATAATATTGTATGTGTGTTGGATATGTAGGCATAGCTAGCACACACATATCCCACACGTAGACAATAATAACAAACGATGTTCCTAATACATATTTTTAAAATGTTCACAACTAATCATGCATACAAATAAATAAAGTAAATCAAACTTCAAATAATCCTCATTAAAGAAAGAATAACAATTCAACATTTATCCATCTTTAAAAGTGAATTATTATAATTTAAACATGGTAGAAACTATGTGAGGAAACAAGGAATCACATATTGAATCCCACATGTGATCCTCAATTGAATTGAAATCACCCAAGTCCTTTTAAACCCTTAATTCCATCTCACGTCTCCCATCCCATCACTGTTTTCCTGAATTGATTTCCCTTGGTGAACCCAATTTCTGATTTCAATGACTTTTATGTGTGGGTTTTATTGATTATTATGAAAATATTGTGGTTTTATCTTCTATCCCTTATCCCTTTAGTCACCAGTCCGTGCCTGAGCAGTCGGCCATGAGTTGAATCGATGATCATCACTTCAGTGTTTAAAGACCTATAGATTCAAATGCCTTGCTTTTCTGTGCATGGATGATGAGTGAAGGATAAGAATTTTCCATGTTGTCTATCTCTTACTTATATTTGAGTTGATTGATTCATGGTTGAATGTTTAGTCTTTGCGCCTTCTTATGAGCGAGTACCTCTGCGGCATGATTGATTAAAACTTCGATTTATCTCTGTGTTTTTAATTGCTTGAACTTGGGTACATCTCTGCATTTTTATTGATAAAATCTACATTGTGAATGATAAACCTTTGAGTTGAATGACAGTCCCTCGGCGGACCCAACTTCTGATTTCAATGACTTCTATGTGTGGGTTTGATTGATTATTATGAAAATATTATGGTTTTATATTCTGTCCCTTATCCCTTTAGTCATCAGTCCGTGCCTGAGCAGTCGACCAGGAGCCAAATCGACGATCGTCACTTTGGTGTTTAAAGACCTATAGATTCAAATGCCCTGCTTTTCTGTGCATGGATGATGAGTGAAGGATACAAATTTTCCATGCTGTCTGTCCCTTACATATCTTTGAGTTGATTGATTCATGGTTGAATGTTTAGTCTTTGCACCTTCTTATGAGCGAGTACCTCTACGGCTTGATTGATTAAAAATTTGATTTATCTTTGTGTTTTTAATTCTTGAACTTGGATACATCTCTGCATTTTTATTGATAAACTTTGCATTGTTAATGGTAAACCTCTGAGTTGAGTGATAGTCCCTTGGCGAACCCAACTTCTGATTTCAATGACTTCTCTGTGTGGGTTTTATTGATTATTGTGAAAAGATTCTGTTTTTATCTTTCGGCCCTTATCGCTTTAGTCATTAGTCCGTGCCTGAGCAGTTGGCCAAGAGCCGAATCGACGATCGTCACTTCGGTTTTTAAAGACTTATAGATTCAAATGCCCTGCTTTTCTGTGCATGGATGATGAGTGAAGGATAATAATTTGCTCTGCTATATATCTCTTATTTATCTCTGAGTTGATTGATTCATGGCTGAATGTTTAGTCTTTGCGCCTACTTGTGTAGATTTGGTTTTTCCTTGAAATTCATCCGATCAATATTTAATTTAATATGCTTGGATTTTTAGTCAGTAACTAAATGAATTTCACTTTTTTCAGTCTTTAGAACAACCAAATTCAACACTCACTTTTGATATGGCTTCTCTTCCAAACCATAGACTCTTATCATAGTAAACTACTAAAAAAGGAACCAATCTCCCACTTTGGTGGTCTTTTCCAATTGTAGTGACCCTTTGACTAAATGAATAATTATAACAAATAGTTCATTTTGGATAATAAAGTCTAATATAGAAATAAAAGAGTCTTAGATGGGAACTAATTATTATACTCATTTATTATAACTTCATATAATATTTATAGATGGGAACTAATTATTATCTTATTGATGATATTTATATTCATATAATATAACTTCAAATTGACAACTTATTAATTAATTCATTAATAACCTATACATCAGTAACTAATGTCTTTATTGAACCATAATATTGTATGTGTGTTGGATATGTAGGCATAGCTAGCACACACATATCCCACACATAGACGATAATAACAAGCGATGTTCCTAATGCATATTTTTAAATTGTTCACAACTAATCATTCATACAAATAAATAAAGTAAATCAAACTTCAAATAATCCTCATTAAAAAAAAAAAAATTCAACATTCATCCATCTTTAAAATTGAATTATTATAATTTAAACATGGTAGGAACTATGTGAGGTAACAAGGAATGGCATATCGAATCCCAAATGTGATCCTCAATTGACTTAGAATCACCCCTCCTTTTAAACCCCTAATTCTCTCTCGCATCTCCCATCCATTCCTTTGTTGAAATATGTTGGAGTTTCGACTATATTGATATAACTCTAGATATAATCCAAATGTGAAAACATCAAACCTTTCGACCTAACATCTCTAGTAGACAACTAGTATTAGTCATCACACATCTAGGGGAGTGTGGATAGCATGACCCTCCCACAATGCGAGGGGAGTGTGGATATCTATAGACATTACCCTTTGGAACCATTAATTTTGTGACAATTAAGACTCACTCAATTTCAGCTTCTTCAAAATATATACCCCATTAAAACTCACATTACTATTTGTAAAAATAGGCTTCATTACCACCATAAATTTTGTGACAATTAAGAATCACTCAAAATCATCTTCTTCTTAATATATATCCTATTAAAACTCACATTACTATGTTTACGATAGGTTATGATGCACTTACATTTGAAATTATTGTCATGATTGCTCTCAATCAACGTGAATTTCCACCTTATATGACTATATTTTATCTAGATTTCTAACTCCAACTAAGCCTCACAAATATTACATTTTCTCCACCTCATCTTAATTTATATTAGGAATACAAACAACCCTCATACCCATCCCATGTTGATGTTATTAGTGGGTGTGTGAGGTTATGAAGGTTAAACTCTTTGTTTTGGGGATTCTAATGCATTTCATTATATGTGGTCTTAGTGGATCCAACCATAGGGAACTTTTAAGGAATCTTAAATAAATGTTCTAATAAGTTTTTTTAGTGGATCCAACCATAGGGAACTTTTAATGAATCTTGAAGAAATGTTATAAGGAATATATATGTGGTCTTAGTGGATTGAACCATGTTCAAAGATTATGCACATGCTATTGAGTTAATTTTGGGTAGTTATCCACTCAATGTTAGACTTTATTGCTTTCTATATTCTCAAAAGAGTGGGACAGAGTAAATGGATAAAGACATGTTAGAAGTTGAAATCATGCGTCTCAACACATGTTTATTTGAACCATAATATTGTATGTGTGTTGGATATGTAGGAATAACTAAGACACACATATCCCACACATGTTGTACCTAGTTTTAGTCATTCTCTTAATGGGGAAATAACTAATTATATGAGGATAGGATAGGTTGTATGATATTAATTTTAAGATTATAAATTATAAACACTTTTGAATTTTCTCAGTATTTCTCCATGATTATATAGAAATTCTACAACCCAAATCTTCAAATCCATATAAGATAACAAGATTGATGAGTGTCTCAAACGGGGTTTATTTTTTTCCTAGAGCCAAAATTCATACGATTTACAATTGTTTTCAAGGTCAAAATAGGTTTTCTATCCTTCATTGATCCTTTTCTCAATGCTATAATTTCAATTAAACTTGTGATTAAGGTAAACTCCAAGACATTTATATGAAGAAACTTCCTCTAAGTTGTTATTGACATGTATCCTCTAAGTTGTTATTGGAATGTATCCTAAAGGGTTAGCATATGTAGGTGTCAACTTCCATTAAATTTTTATTATATTTTACCTCCCTACAATAATGGTGTTAGCCATATGGGATAGAAAGGGATAACTACCCTTTTTCCAAGGATGCTTATAAAACATAAATGAGGAGTCTTTGAAAAAGGTGGTAGGGAAGGTGATAAAAGTGGAAGAAAAGCAAGATTGTGGGTTGGCTAATTGGGAGGAGAAATAATTCTTGAAAATTGAAGAGGACTTAAAACTACTTTATTTGTTATTCACATATTACTTTGTTGTGTCCTAGATTGTCATTGTTGTTTGTGAAACTTTGGACATGGAGGGATATGATGTTAGGTTTAATAATCAACAACAAATAAAATCAAAACTATATCAAGCAAGGGAGATAGGGAGTTTATAATTAAGAAATCCCTTAGTGGAAGTATGGTTCCTTTATGTAACAATTAGGTATAAATCCCTTAGTGAAAATCCCTTAGTTTATAATACAATTAGGTCCCTTTATGTAACTTTGGGTGACCATAAAATATTTCACAGTTATGTGTTTAGTTCAACCATATCCACAACTATCCAAGAATTTGTCCTTAAATCTCTCAAGTGATCGAACTATATAATATAACATTTGCACAGTTCATATGTTATATAATATAACATTATCCAATCCGTGATCAGATAAGAGTGCACCACTTAGTAAAACAAGATTTCTTATGTGCCAATATTAAAGGCATAACAAGTTGCTGTACAGTAAACAATGAATCTTAACCAACCATCATATATTATACACTAGCTAGAGAGGTAGTTGGGGGGGGTGGGGGAGGGGCAGAGGGCCCATAGTGATAATAGTGGAAGCCATTCAATGTAAGGTGGACTAGGTCCACTATATTATTAAATAAGACCCACTATGGTAGTTAGATATAATAAATGTAAGATAACTTCTTAAAAGGTTCTACTTCTAGAAGATTTCTCCTCTAGAATGTTCTTAGGTGATGGTAGTACTATATAAAGGGGTTCAAACAATGTAATGGGATATGAAGAGAATTATTGTATTGTGAGTGTAGCTCAATAGGAGGATGCCCCCTTGAAGAGGCAAGTGAACAGAAGATGATCCCTTCCATAATAGGATCCATTGTATGGTGTTGCCCTACCTCAAGGGTTTGGTAATAATAAAGTGTGGTTTCTTCTATCTTGCTCTGTGGATCTATTGTGTATTCAATATTTGTGGTGATTATATTTGTAGATCTATTCAGTTTTTTAAAAATTGGTATCAGAGCACTTTCATTGGCAGACATTGTGGGAAAACATTTTTTATTTTTGCCGATTTTTTTCGGAGAAAAAAAAAGAGGGCCGCGACATTACAGAACTTTTAGACATATTTCTGTGAAAAATTTACAAAAAAAGGTTGCATATATGAGTTCCTCTCATAAAAAAACTCAAGTTGAAAAAAAAAATCGTCCGAAACGGAGTCCGGGAAGTCAAGATATTGAAGTTTTAAAATCTGCAAATTTTTAGGGTTTTTTTCCGCGGACGATGGCGCAATTTTTTATTTTATTTTTGTAGCAGACGGAGGCCGAATTTGCCCAAACAAATTACAGATCTGAGTTTCTCTCACAATTTCACCCAATTTAAAAAAAAAATCAGCCGAAACGGAGTCCGGGAAGTGAAGTTATGAGCATTTTAAATTCAACAATTTTTCAGGGTTTTATCGAAAAAAGCCGCGATTTTCTGCCGTAACTTATTGTTCTATTTTTTAGGTTTTTTCATGACGGCTATGGGACCGAAGATTTCATAGGGTGCTCATATGACTATTTCCTCTCAAACCCTCAAATAAATTCTACAAATTATTGAAACATTCAAATCTCAATTGTATGACACATTGGATGGCCTCACAAACTACCTCAATGATAGTTTTTGTAGTATTCAAGATTCATTGGATAACATGCAAGAGAGATTTCTTATGGTGGACATCATGGATGAATATAATCAATAAATGTATGCTTGGTATGATTTGGAGGCCGATTGCGATGATTGATATGGATAGTTGTCATTTCTGAGATGACAACCACTTTCATATTTTATTTGATAACTCTAATCCATCTTCTGTAGAGAGTATCAATGTGACAAATCAGGAGCTAATGATTATTACCAGCATCCATCCTACATATTCTACAGTGATATTATTCCTTCCAGATTCTGCTACGACCATTTTCCACTATGTGGATGGATCTTCTTATTTGGATCCACATGACAGGTGTCAGTCTTTGGAGCATCATTTTCAGTGGGTTATTGGGTGCCGATATCTTCCATGTGGGGTTCACATGAGTAATTGGACATGGGACCCTGGTTTACAATGGCGGTTGGACTACTTCAGCATGGTGGCTTCCATTTCTCAATGAGACCATGGTTCTCTAGTCTACTTTAGCATTGTGGTCCACACTTATCCATGAGACATTGGTATATGGTTGTACATCAAGCATTGAGGACAACACTTTCATAAGGGGGATGGAATGTAAGGTAGCTAGAGAGGTAGTGGGGGGGCCCCAGAGGGACCATAGTGATAATAGTGTAAGTCATTCAATGTAAAGTGGACTAGGTCCACTATATTATTAAATAAAGCCCACTATGGTAGTTAGATGTAATAAATGAGTAATTAGATATAATAAATGTAAGGGGACTTCTTAAAAGGTTCTACTTCTAGAAGATTCCTCCTCTAGAATGTTCTTAGGTGATGATAGTACTATATAAAGGGGTTCAAACAATGTAATGAGATATGAAGTGAATTATTGTATTGTGAGTTGTAGCTCAATAGGAGGATGCTCCCTCGAAGAGGCAAGTGAACATGAGAATATCCCTTCCATAATAAGATCCATTGTATGGTGTTTTCCTACCTCAAGGGTTTGGTAATAATAAAGTGTGGTTTCTTCTATCTTGCTCTGTGGATCTATTGTGTATTCAATATTTGTGGTAATTATATTTGTAGATCTATTTGGTTCTTAACAATAATAAGTAAACTATGAAAAATATATTTGAAAATATGAAAAATATATTGAATGATCGAATTTCAAAACAAAACATTCTAGAAAAACATTTTCTAGTTCACAAAGATAATGTAAGAATATCACCTAAACTACTCCATTAACATCATTGTAGACATTACCATTTGGAACCATTAATTTTGTGACGATTAAGACTCACTTAATTGCATCTTCTTCAAAATATATACATCATTAAAACTCACATTACTATTTGTAGAAATAGGCTTCATTACCACCATAAATTTTGTGACAATTAAGAATCACTCAGTTGCATCTTTTTCAAAATATATATCCCATTAAAACTCACATTACTATGTTTACAATAATTTATGATGCATTTACATTTGAAATTATTGTCATGATTGCTCTCAATCAACGTGAGTTTCCACGCTATATGACTATATTTTATCTAGATTTCTAACTCCAACTAAGCCTCACAAATATTACATTTGCTCCACCTCATATTAATTTATATTAGGAATACGAACAAACCTCATACACATCCCATGTAACATGACAATAAATGAATTAGTATAAAAACTCAATGACATTTAAACAATGCTAATGGGAAGTTTAACAATGACATATAATCCATGTTCATGCAAGACCTTCACCTGGTCGTGATCAAAACATGTTGATGTTATTAGTGGGTGTGTAAGGTTATGAAGATTAAATTCTTTGTTTCGGGGATTCTAATGAATTGCATTATATGTGGTCTTAGTGGATCCACCCATAGGGAAATTTTAAGGAATCTTAAAGAAATGTTCTAATACGTTTTTTTAGTGGATCCAACCATAGGGAGCTTTTAATGAATCCCCTTGCTTGTTGTTTTTCTGAATTGATTTCCCTTGGGGAACCCAACTTTTGATTCCAATGACTTCTATGTGTGGGTTTTATTAATTATTATGAAAATATTGTGGTTTTATCTTCTGTCCCTTATCCCTTTAGTCATCAGTCTGTGCCTGAGCAGTCGACCAGGAGCGGAATTGACGGTTGTCACTTCGGTCTTTAAAGACCTATATATTTAAATTCTCTGCTTTTTTGTGCATGGATGATGAGTGAAGGATAAGAATTTACCCTGCTATCTATCCCTTACTTATATTTGAGTTGATTGATTCATGGCTGAATGTTTAGTCTTTGCACCTTTTTATGAACGCATACCTTTGCTGCTTGATTGATTAAAACTTTGATTTCTCTCTGCGTTTTTAATTGCTTGAACTTGGGTACATCTCTGCATTTTTATTGATAAACTCTGCATTGTGGATAGATATTGAAGAGAGATGGCGACATGGGATTCTCCAAACATTTCTCACAAACACTCTAGGTTCTCCCAAGAAGGAAGAATATGAACTCCTTCTTCGACTAAGACTCCGAGTGACCAACACCAATCTTGTCAGAGGAGATTTTCAAACGAGTCTGTGAATAGATCAATTACAGAATGTGCTAAAGCAAGTGCTATGGATGCAACCTTCTTAGATAAATTGCGCATTGATACTCCTACACTTGAGAATGTAGGGAATACCCCATGACAAGAGAATATTTATGGTAATTTTCTTTGATTTTGTTTATTTTTGTTGTATTTTTTTGTATTTAAATTTATGTGAAGTTAAATGTTGTAATTACTTTCAAATGTGTGTATAGACAATGAGTTTAGAGCAAGGGATGACAATGAAAGTGAGAGTGGTTTTCACGAAGATTCAAATGTCAATGCAGAGGGTGAAGGTGGATTTAGGAGGCTGCGTTATCAAGAAACAAAAGATTACACGCCTACGTCCACCTATCATTCAGATGTTGGTGATGAACTTCCTTGGGAAGAGATTACTGAAGCAATGACCCTTGAGCAATGCTCAGGTGTTAAAATGAGGTTGGAAAATGATTTGGTGGTCTTGGAACTCCCTTAGAAGAGTAAACAAAGTTTGCGAATTGTTTTGCATTCATTGGAAAATTTTATGGACGCATATCAGAAGATGAGGCCAACCATTGACAGTTTTTTCAATCTAATGAGGCGGCGAAATTCAGAGGTGATGGGCCCTAATAAATGGAAGGCAGTAAGAAATAGAGTTTCAAAAAGACGTCATTTCGATGTTCAATTTCAAAGAGAGACCAAAGCAGAAGGTGTTGAAGGTGCAATATTTTAAGCACCATGACATTGCATGACATCTGTATAACAAATTTATGGCGGCATATGAGAAATTTCAGTGGAACGATGAGGTTCCACACTATTTTGAAAGACATTTTTTTTGCAGATTTTTTCTTGCACATGCACCCTGATTATACTAGTCTACCGTCCAAATATTATGAGACTGGTAAATGACGGACATATGATTGCAAATGGGCATATCAAAATGCGACATTTCCGAGGCCTCCACAACCTTTAGTACCTCTCCCAATAGTGGAATTTGCTTCACATTCAGAGTTGCAGGCTACATCAGAAGTTGGCAAAGAGGCCAGGATTGCAATCGGGGAAAATTTGGAAGCGATTTTTTATGGTGTTGATATTGGCATGAACCGTCCACTAGTGAAAGCCAATTCCCGTTCCATATTTGCTTATAAAATAGATGCAGAGTTAGATACCATGTCAACATAAGATGTTTTGGAGTATGCAAAATTTTGCCGAGATGGTTGGAAGAAGGTCATTCATAATGATGACCCGAACCGTAGATTGGTATGTGTTCTAGTTAGTAAATTTTTGACGCATTTTAGGATAATTTACTTCTAATTCTAGATTTAGATATCATTGTATCTACATAAATAATCAAGTTGTTATTGCCATTAATTGCAGTTTGGAGATATGTCAAATGAATCTCCAGTAAGTAGGGGACTTGATTTTACAAGTTTAAATTTGGATGGGTTGAATCAGGTATGTTTTTTCTAATAGTTGTTCAATCTCCACTCTTTTGAATAAGAGATCAACAATATTATAATTTTGTATAAATGTGAACACATTGAATCCTAGATTTAGTTCTTAGTTGTGTTGTTCACAGATCCCTATTCCATCTCCTACTACTTGGACATGCTTGTCTCAATTCTCATTGAGAGAGTTTGAAGAGGGTGGGAGTTCACAAGTATCATTTAATGTCTTAAAATCATTTAAATTTAATGTGTTATAATCATTTAAATTTAATTTTTCAAATTTTCAAATTTGAAATGTGTTATATAGGCTAATGTGGAGAAGAGTGCTTGAGAGTGTGCTTATGAGGGAGATTGGGATTGAGGAGGAAGCAGAGGAAGCACCCAGATTTGGGAAGGATGTGTCCATTTAGGATGATTCATAAATGTATGTTTTTGACCTTTATCAAATTTTTGTTTTCTTAAATTTTTAGTTTATTCTTTCTTATTCAACACTTTGATCAATTATTTTAAAATATATAGAACCTTTAGATAAGTTTATCGTTGTTTTAAATGGTGTACATTCAACCTTATTTAAGGTTAGATCATGATGAAGACCTAATTTTGAACTTGAACATTTGAATATTTGAGAACAGACTCTATTCTACATCAGAAAAGAGAAAGTTTCTAAATTTTCTTCGATTACATTTCTTGCTTTCTTGTCCAAGAATGACGTAGTATGAACATTTGTGTTTTATACATACAACGAAGTGAATTCCTTCTTGCTATAGGATTGCTAAACTCTTAACTAAATTGGTTACTAATCACAAAAACCAACATTCAATTAGATTTATAAATAAGCTCACACATATTGTATATGTGAGCTAGCTCACACATAATTTCAAAGAGCATTTGATTATATCTAATATGAATACATCCAAATTAAATGGTTTTTGAAGAATGACTTAATATACATGTGTAGATTTGTGTTTTCGTCATGTACATGGAAGGTTATATGAGAACATTTATTCCATCGCAAAAATAGGAGATAAGTATTTTTCAGAAGAATGGTTTTTAAAATGGAGATTTGTGAAATTTTTAGATATAAGTAGTTTTTTGGAAGAATGACTTAATATGGATATTTATGAATCCTTTAGTTTGAAAGGGCATCATGGAATTTGATTATATGACCATTGCAGAAGATGAGAGAAGTATTTTACTGCTGAGGAGATTAGTATTTTATTGTTGTATAAATATGATCAAATAACATCACTTGGGATGAGAATTTCTGAAGGATTTGAGACCTTATCCACAAGGAGAATTTCACCTGAAGAATTTGGGACTTTATCCACAAGGAGATAAGTATTTTATTGGAAGAATGACTTAATATGGAGATTTGTGAATTTTCTTTATACACAGTTCTATATTTATTTTCAGATTATTATTCAACTCTAACTCACAATTTGTTTACCAAGAACGCAATAACATCATCTGCGATGAGAATTTCACCTTAAGGATTCGTGAACTTATCCACAAGGAGAATTTCACCTGAAAGATTTGAGACTTTATCCACAAGGAGATAAGTATTTTATTGGAATAATGATTTAATATGGATATTTGTGAACTTTCTTCATACACAGTTCTATATTTATTTCCAGATTATTATTTAACTCTAACTCACAATTTTTTTTTTACCAAGAACATAATTTTTCTCTTTAATTTTTTTTAAGATTTTAGATAAGATTTACAAATTGTTTAAATCATGTATGCTTGATGTGGACAATAACTATCTTAAATCTGTTTAACTGTGGTTGGGTATGTTATTATTTCTTATTATTTATTTAATATTTAGTTACAATATATATGCTAATATGTGTTATTTGTTTTTTTTATTGTTACAGATGTCTAGATTATATTTGGTGGAAAATATGTTTACAATATATTTTGTGGGAAATAATATGTTGGAGGATGAGGCTTAACTCTTTTGGTATGTATGTCAATTTTGTTTTAATCACAATTTTTGAATTCTGTATTATTTCACATATTTGAATTGTATATTTTAATTTTTGAATTCTGTTTCTTTTGCAGGTTTGAATTGCAGGTATGAAGTGATCTATCTTAAAGCGATGACTTAGAGTCCAGAATTTTGGAGTTAAATGTCGTAGTTTTTGTTATCATCCTAAAATAGATGTGGAACCTATGCATTTTACAGTGTAACTATTCAGACTTTGATTATAATATATACATATATTTCATAATTTTGGAATTCAAAATGTCAAGTAATTGTCGCATATTTGATTTCTCAAAGTTGATGGAAAAAAAGTGGCAAAGTTGTTAGTAATGAACTAATGTTTTGTATATTCTCCTTTTTACAATGCATTAAATTAAACATCAAACTCTTAAATACTTTTCTGCTATGTATTAATTTATATGTTACATTTTATGTTCACCATGGACTGTTAAAAATATGATTCTATTGACATATCATCAAATAATTTTGGCAGAATAATTTTAGCATAATAATTTTATATTAAAAGATTTTTTTTTTTTCTAGTTACTAATGACCCTATTGGTTACATAGATGCACTTAACTAATAAAAAAAACTAAAGGAAAGATAGGCATATGAGATTTGCTAAATAAATTGGTTACATAGATGCACTTAACTAGTAAAAAAAACTAAGGGAAAGATAGGCATATGAGATCTGCTGAATAAATTGGTTACATAGATGCACTTAACTAATAAAAAAAACTAAAGGAAAAACTAAAAGAAAGATAGGCATATGAGATCTGCTAAATAAATTGGTTACATAGATGCACTTAACTAATAAAAAAAAATAAAGGAAAGATAGACATATGAGATTTGCTAAATAAATTGGTTACATAGATGCACTTAACTAATAAAAAAACTAAAGGAAAAATATACATATGAGATCTGCTAAATAAATGAAAAAAAAAATAGAGTGTGAAATAATACAAGAATGTGCTGTTATTTATCTATTTAAGAATATTCAAAGCCAATAATACAATAATGTGTTGTTGTTTATATATTTAAGAATATGCAAACCCAATAAATGGATAAGAAAAAAGTGAACTGGCAAACATACAAGATTGTATCATTGCATATCTATTTAAGAATATATGATAGTAGACAGCATGTTAAACCATGCAAAACCTATTTGAGAATATATGGTAGTAGAAAACACTTTAAACCATGCAAAGCCTATGCTAGTATGAACTGCACTAAAATGAATAAATTTTCATGATCTATCAATTTCTTTTCAGAAAACTTGTGTTTGATTTTGGAAGGTAACCAATGTGGAATTCAAAGAAGGAGGTATGCATTCAAGCATTGTGTTTTAGACATGCCAATGAACAACACATACCCCTTGTACAAATCAGATAACATGTATGAAAGGGAATTGCATTAGGAAAACGATTTGTAGGCTATGATTTAGTAATATTCACATAAACCCACATTTTTGTAAGGGTCTTCACTTGATTTTATGTAAGGTTGTATTAGTTTCCTTAACTTTGTTAGAGAAGATTTATTAATTACAATTTAATTCTAATGATTAATACTTCTAAATAAGTTTACATGAAAATCAATTTAATTATTGAAATGGAGATTCTAAATAATTTTAAATTTTAAATGAAAATCTGCAAGATACCAGATATAATAAATATGCAGAAAAGAAATAAAATGCTAGAAATGACAGAATAACAGTAATATATCCAGCATAATCTCCATAATAACACAGTAATGATATAAGAACAACAATAGAAATAACACTTTGATTCATAAAGTAATGTTCACAGGCCTCTTCGAGGGGGCAACCTCCAATCGAGCAATGCTCTGTTACAATAATTTCCAAGCTAGGGTTTTCATACCCTCGACCCTTATTTATACTAAATATGTCTATCAAGAGAAGCATCTAGAGGAAGATCCTTCTAGAAGCAGAAGCTTCTATTAGGTCTTCTTACATCTGCCTTATTCTATTTTATTGAAAGGCCTTATTAATATTGACCTTTATTACATCCGAATATATTGATCTACCTATGTGCGGGTTAGGACCCTAACATGTCCACCCCCTTAAAAATAGCCTTGCCCTCAAGGCTTGATATGAGGAAACTGCTGCAGAATGGTAGCTGGTTTCCAAGCGACATCTGCTGGATTCGTATCTTTCCACTGGACTAGCACTTCCTTGATGGTTCTCTAACGCAGATGACGTTCACGCTGGTCCAAAACTGCTTCTGGATGTAGCCAAATGGATCCTTCTTAAGCTAACTCGGGAAGGTTGGTTTGAATTTTGCAACTAGTTCCAATCACCTTCTTTAAGCATGAAACATGAAAAACTGGATGTAGCTTCGACTGTTATAACCCTAAATTTCACCACACATGCTTACCTGGCATCAGGCCAACTCATATCCCTTCATTGCCAAAAGACTATTGGACAACTCTTCTAAAAACTCCATTTTTAAAAGTACACGCTAGCTGGCCCACTACAGCCCGCGTGTATCTAAAAGTAAACGCTAGCAAGCCCACTACAGCCCGTGTGTACCTTCAGAATCACAAAAAAAGGAAAGTTGCCGACGAGACAAAAAGCTATGGGTCAGTTAACTGAAACTCCCGACCATGCATGGCTGAGAGTTCGTCCAAAACCCTAGCTCCTTCTAGCCTATAAAAGAAGGGGTAGGGGTACCATTTGGAGGAGGAAAAATTATAGCGAAGAAACTCTTCCCATTTGCTGAATCCATTTGTTCCAACCCTTTAGACTTTCCTCAAGCCTAAGGAGAATTAACGCAAAGCAGTTGGAGGACAAAGAAGAGGAGGAGCCCAGGATCAGAATCAAGGAGCGGTGGCCGGTCTCGACTTTTGATTGTAAGTTGAGTCATTTTGAAAATAATAAAAAGAATACTTTTCCTGTCCCAATGCATGAGTTATTTATGATTTGTGCAATTTATGCTTAATTTCTAACCCTCAAGTAGAAAAATAGCATGCATGCGTAGTGTTTTGTCTTGATTGCAGGTTAACTTTGAAAGGAGCAGCGCAAAGAAGCGGGCAAAGCGCAACGGAGGATCTACACCAAACATCAGTAAAAAGGTTAGTAGTTCCTTTCCATGCATATGTCTTGAAAGAGGGGTTTAAGTTTTGGGTGGTAGGTTAAAAGGTCATTTCTTTAAGGTCAAAATCTGCATGCAAATCAGACCCTAGTTTGCTAGTCCATAGGGTATTATTTCCCAACAACAGAATTGGCGACTCCACTGGGGATATTACTCTTAGGGTTTCCGGATTTAGTTGAGGTTTTTTGGGTAGTTTAAAGGATTGGATTTTCTGTTTCTTTGTTTGTCTGTTTTCTATTAGGTCAGAGCTAGCAGGGAACCTAGTTCTTTATACCAGTTTTTTCCTTGACTGTTGCTTGACGATAATTATCGGGACACACAAAGGTACACACGGCCTGCAGAAGGCCTGCACGTGTGTAACCTGCGCCCTAACCTTCTACAGCCCGCGTGTGAACGCTAGCTGTAGAGGTTTCAGTAGTGTGTAGGAGACAGAAAGCTTGAGAGGCGATCCTCCTCTTCCCTGTCAGAATTGTACATTCTCAGGGGGCTTTCTGGATCCTGTCTGAGTCTTACTAGTTCATAGTCTTGTCTCAGTTTGCTTTATTGCGTTTTGTTATTCTTTGCAATTATTTTTCTTTTCTGTTAAGAAGACGCATCCAAGCCTTCAAGAGACCCTGGGTGTCAATACCAGAGGCCTTTTCTAGGTCTGGGCTGTCTGTGTTTAGTTTTGTCTTAGAGTTCATACATACACGCGTCCTGTGCAAGTGCAGCCCGTGGGTACTCGCGCGCTGTTGTGGGTCAGCATGCGTTTGCACACATGCTGTTTTAGTGACAGTAGCGGGCTTGACAGGTTGCTTTTCAGTCAGGGTGGGGCAGTCATCCCTTCCTGTGGTGAGAAGTGTTCCTCTCAGGGGTTTGAGTCTAGGGTTGCACAGTCAGTAGGTTAGGGCCTCTTACCCTTAGCCTGTTTTTTCTTAGTTGATAGTTGATAGAAAAGATAAAAAATAAAATTTTTTTTTTTTTATGGTTCTTAGACAAGCGTAAGAGTCGGTGCTTTCTTGATTGCCATTAGGTTTTTTTGCTCTGGTTCATTGCGATCTGCGCTTTAAGCCAGAATTTTATTTTGTTTCTTGGTTTTGTGCTTGTTGGCATTTTCCCTTTGTTGCTTCGTTTATCACTTAAATAAAAAAAAATATATCTCTTTTTCATTTTCTTCTTTGTTTGAAAAGTGTGTTTCGGCATCAATAGCTAGGGAGAAGTCTTTTTGTTCATAAGTTTTTGGCAGTGCATTTAGAGTATAAGTAGCTCGTAGTCGAGCGAAATTGCTTTATGTTTGCTGCATGAAATCTTAGCAAAATTGAAAAGAAAAAGAAGTCTTTCTTTGTAAAAAGTTGTTGATTTTTGCATTTAATAAAAGTTTGTTGTTTCCAGCATTTTTTCATTCGTTTTTTGCTTTGAGTCTTTACACATCATCAGTTTCACTTTCATACCTTGTGACGTAAAAAAGCCCATAAAAGCAACGCTAATTTAAAATCTATTAGACTTTTTGTTTGTAGGGTTCATATACTAGCTCAGGACTAGGGCCTTGGAATAGGTTGGAGAGTAAACTCTCCAAGGCCACTCAAAACCAAACATTGGAGTCTGTGATAGGGAGTGTAGAAGTCCAGTTTCATGGAAGTTATCTGGGACCCCCCTCTAACACAGGGGATAAACACGAGGTCGTGTGAGAAAAGGTAGCGGAGATAACCCCTCCAAAGCCGGACCAAGCGTAGTGGAGAACACATATCGAGGATTTGTCTTGGGATTCCATCGTTTGCATTTGCCACGGGGCTTTATGGGTCTCGAATCCGTTCGAGGTCCTCAGTTTTCTTTCGGACCATTTGCTCTCGATACCCTTGACAGGTTTCGGGCTTGATACCCTGCTCATTGTGGTCTACCCGACTATCGACTGTACCCGCCTGGTGACTGTTCGCGTGCTGACAAACTAGTTGCCAATCTTTTTAGGGACATACACAGGTGACTGCGGGGGTATACCGCGGTACCTAGGACAGACATCGGGCCACGCTTTGCAGAGTATACCCGGAGGGTGCTTTCATTTTCGAGTTGCACTTGCACCGGTAAGTTGCTCTAATGTTGGTTGTTGTAACTGTTCTTCAAAATAGTTAGTGTTTGCTTGTCTTATCTCTTAGGGGCTTCTTTTTTTAGTGTGTGTTACTGTTTGAACGTGTAGAATACCTTAGTGTGTCATGGATATTCTCATACAGTGGAGGATCTAGAGCTCCGCTGGTCACGAAGGCTTCTGGGCCTGTCGCTGGTTATACTGGAGCACCCCCGCCACCATTGAGGCGGAAGCTAGACCAACAAGGGTCTTTTGAAGCAACCGGGTTACAAACCATTGTGCCCGAACAACTCTCAGAGGAATCAACTGCCAATCTTGGTTCGGTTGAAACCCCAACCACTGATACTTGGCCACAAGTTATTGTGCCAATTCAATTTTACGAACACCTATCAGTGCCTCACACAGCTATGGAAACAAACGCTGTTACTTCCTTTGGGAATTCTTCCATTCCCACCACCGTTGCTACCACAGGAGAAGCATCTCCTAACTTGCCATCGTCGGTCCGAGCCACTACGGTCTCGGCCGCAACTACGTCTCATAGTGGATCGACCCCATCTATCTCGGCGACCACAAATCCCTTCACACCTAGTGCGCTAGGCTCTCCGTTTTTATACGGGATGCCTAGTTCGGGCACAAGTCCTGCACTCACTCACTCCAGTTTAGAGACTTTGGGTCTGGGGGCAGAGAGCTCTAATGCTCCTCTGCAAGGTCAACTTGGGGGCATTCCTATCCCTTTTAATGCTTTTCCTTACGCTGGAGGTCATATCTCTCCTTCGTCCCCTTCGCTTGGTGGCCTGCATCAGCAGTCCGCCAGGCAGCATGTACACACGAGTTCATTTGGAGCCGGGAGTCAAGGAACACCTACGCAAACTCTGCCGGTAGGTTCGTCACCGTTTGTTTGGAACGGGATGTTTGGTAACAACACTTTCACATCCACTGCTTTCCCATCTGGGGGCACTCCCATTTTTGGACAGTCTACTCCGGCGCAGGGTACTATTCCTGCGCCGGGGGCACATATAGCAGGACCTTGGAACTTAGGACAAGGATCCGTTCCCTCCTCTGGAATGCCGTTCTGGGGTAATCCTTCCCAAAGTCCGTCAAACATGATGAATGCCCAACATCCTATGTCCTTTATGGGGAATTAGCCAATGATGTCTCCATAGATGCAAAATCCTTATGCTGGTCAGGGCCATGGTTTCTACCAGAATCCGGGCCAACAGCCAAACTTTTCCTGGCAACCTGGTGTCAGTCAAACTCCAGGACCCTTTTTCCCAGGCTATCAGCAGCAACCCAAACTACCATTCGTGGTGACGTTACACTTGCCAGATTTGACAAGGTTGTTAAATGATCCTACTTGTCACGATTCATGTTGGCCTCCTATGCCAATGAAGTTTCCTTCGGACATTCCAAAGTTCGAGGCCAAGCCTAACGAAGATCCAGGTGATCACGTGACTACTTTCCATCTTTGGTGTTCATCTAGCTCATTGAAAGATGACTCCGTCCAGTTGCGATTGTTTCAACGCACTCTTATCGGGAGTGCTGCGAAATGGTACATCGAGCTTGATCGCTCAAGATACTCTTCTTTTGGTGAACTGGCGATGGCCTTTCTTAACTATTTCCAGTTACCTGTGAGATACGACGCTGGCACAGAGCTACTTGCCAATTTCGAACAAACGACAGCGGACCATATCTCTGATCATATCCGAGAATGGAGACACCGAAAGAGTCTAATCAAAGTACCAGTCCCACCAGCATTCCTGTTTGAGTGGTTCCTTAAGTCTTTAGTCCCACAATTATCCAAAGACGTCGTGAATTCAGGAGTTTTCTCCGAAGAAGATGCCATCATTAGGGCTCAATAGTTTGAGCTCATCTATTCTCAGTTTGGTTTATTATACAACATCCTGCCGGATGCACCACGATCTATACTGGATAAAACTAGACAAAGAGCTGGACCACATGCCGATGGTATTGTTGGTTCAGCACAAACCAAGCCCGCTGATCAATTGACAAAACAATTGCAACAATTATCTATACAACACTCAGCGGCCAGCCAGACTACTGCTTTGGCTGCTCCTCCTACCCAAACGTCAGAAGTACACTCTGTGCAGACGACTAACCCAAAGGCCACCCAACAACCTGAAGGGAATAAAAAACAACGAAAGAAGGGTAAGGGGGAGAAAAAACCCACTGATAATGCTGGCGAGGGCACCACGGAAAAGCAAAAGGCGAGGTATCTGTGCAACTTGTGTGCGGAAGACCACTCGACCCATCTATGTCCTCAACTTGCAGAGGCCCAAAAGTTTGTCACACAACAACAACAAGCCGTGTTGACTAATCCCTTTCAGCATGGGAAAAATTTAACTCAAGCCTCTACAAGTGCCGAAGGGGGCAGGCAGGAAACCTGCCCTCCTTCGAACAATTCCTCTGCCGCGAACGTATATATGGTTAGGGGTGATGCTTTAATAACGACTAGAGCGCACGACTATAGTAAACAAAGCGCCTCTAAGAAGGGTAAAGAAGCTGAGATCCTATCTCTTCCTCTACAGATCGAGAAGACGTTGGGTGAAACAATGACACACATTCCAAAAGGTGCATTTAAGAAAGCTTCTCACAACCCAAACGCAAGGGCCGCCCAGAATTACTCTGTGGTAGAAGATTTATCACAAACCCCTTGTGCAATGTCCGCTTTGGAGGTCCTCCAAAGCTGCCCTGCTCAGAGGAAAGCCTTGTTGAGTGCTTTAGGCTCTACTGAGACTTGTAACCCGGGTACCATAATGTTAGATACGACCGACTTGAAACCTCGTCTGCCTTACCACGTCGTGTTTCAGATAGTAGTGGCTCATCCCACGAAAACTTTTACACGGAATATCTTCCGTACGGTGGTGGACGAGGGCGCTTCGACTTGCGTTATGTCGTTAGCATGTTGGAAAGCCATTGGTCAGCCCGCTTTGTCTCCATCACCTACTCTCCTCACTGTGTTCGACGATCGTTCTTTCCGACCACATGGCATCGTTCCTTATTTCCCTGTGCAGTTAGGAGGGAAGACCGTGTGCATTGAAGTAGAGGTAGTCGATGCTCCCCTCGACTATAACCTCTTGTTAGGTCGGAGTTAGACTTATGCTATGCAAGCTGTGGTTGCTACAGTTTTTCGAGTCTTGTTGTTTCCACACGAGGGTCGGATAGTGACCATTGATCAATTGTCCTTCTCTAGGCCTGACCCATCTTTGGGGGCATCCACGGTTCCCATGATTGATAATCCTCAGCCCAATGTCATTAACGTAGGAGTTGGTTTGTGCCCATCCTTGATGGGCACCTTTGATTGCCCACCTCCTCATAACAATGTCAAGTTTATATCGAATCACCACAAGGCTGAGATTTTTCATATTTTGTCATTTCGCACGACTTACTTTGAGGATTCGTGGATTCTTCCTTCCCCATCAGCCATGATGGATGAGACAGGGCACTCCGGCATGTCCATGCCCTTGTCGACTGATGAAGTAGCGTACTCTTTAGTCCAGCAAGCTTCAGCTAACCCTGATCCGACTCCCGCACCAGAATTGGATCCACTTCCAGAGCCTATTTGGGCTCATGATTCTCTTATTACCACCGATTCGTTAAAATTAGTCTTGCCTTCCGACGAAGCAGTAATCAAGGCAATGAATAGTCCGGAAAAACCTTGGGAAGATATTCATCTCAGATCATATTTCCTCCCAAAGTTAAGCTGAATCAAAGCAGGAGAATTCACCATGACTATGACTGGAGATAGGTCTTGTCATACTAATCCCTTAGCTACACATAAGATCTATACTGAGGGTAATATGGAAACCATTGCTGAACCGATATCTATCAATATCTCCAGAAACCCTGGCATCATAGACAATGTTTTCGTCGGAGCATATAGCTCCCCCGAGGAGATGCCAGGCATTGACCCACAAAGTGTCGATCATGAGCTAACTTTGTTGTTTTTCAAGCTCGCTTTGAGATCCGAAAGCAACATCTGGTGAGACTGCATTTATACTTTTCGATCTCGTCTGGATTAACTGAGAAAAGTAACCATCATGGAGTCTTCTTTAAGCCCTTTTCAGACTCCTTAAAGATGAAAAGATTGTCGAGTGACCTTGTTTCTTCACACTCGTTAAATTGGTCCAGAAGAACATTCCTTAAACGTGTCTTCTTTTAAGCCCTTTTCAGACCCTTTAAACATGAAAATATTGCCGAGCGATCTTGTGACCTTTCACGCTCGTTAAACTGAAATTTGAAGTCACGTCTGTCTGGCGGTAGTTTACCACTTTTTCGGTCCGGATGGTCAACTGTACAAACAAAGGAATACTCTATGGAATTCCCATACTGTAGAAGAGTATCCTCAAGTATAATTTTATTCCTTTTTCGGGCCTGAGGGACTAAATTTATGAAAAAGAAACCCCCCTGGAGTCCATAGTTAAGCTCTTTTCAGACTCCCTAAAATTGAAAAGATCGTCGAGTGACCTTATTCTTTCACACTCGTTAAAATGGTCCACCTTAAAATGGTCCAGAAGAACATTCCTGACAGAGTCCATAGTTAAGCTTTTTTCAGACTCCTTAAAAATGAAAAAATGGCCGAGTGATCTTGTCCTTGTCACACTCGTTAAAATGGTTTTGAATTGACGTCTAATCGGTGCTAGTTTACCCCTTTTTCGAACCGACTAGACTATTGTCAAAAAAGGTACCCTACTGGAGTTTCCTTTTATGCTTTTTCAGACTCTCTAAATATGAAAAACCACCGAGCTTCCCTTCTCTGGGCTCGTTAAACTTACATCGAAGGACGTTACCATTGTGTGTTCTATCAACCGCGTTTGCATACCTTACCCACCAGCCTTGTAACAGTTTGCTTCTGTGTCTTAACACCTTTGGCCACTGGAGGATTTTTCCGAGTATCATTTCCCAGAACATCAGTCTTGTCCTTATGACTTGAGCTTTTATGTTTTCCGTACTCGTTCCTCCATTGTAACGTAATATTCCTTTATTCTTTTTCAAAATCATCAAAAAGAACAAAAAAATCAAATATACCCCAAAAAGAGGATGGAAAAAGTATTTTCTTTATTGGCAGCATAATGAGTCGCCCTTGGATGAAGCACACCTGTCCGTTTGATCATCAGAATATGGGATGTAGTACGACCTTAGGAAGCTTTGCTCACTATATAGAGTTGTGTCCTCCACCGTTTGGTTACTCTTCCAAACATATGGAGAGTTTGCGTTGCCTCCTGCTTCGTAGACTTATGATTAACAGATATGCTGCCTGAGTCTTATCACTTGTCGTGCTATTATCCAAGGGAAGTTTGTCACTAAGCCTGAGTCGGCCCCTCTGCAATATGTCTCTTGTCCGTATACCCAGCCATCCTGAACGTCCAATCAAGTCCTTGTTTGAAATCACTGAAGCTTTCAGTCCGATCATCAAGATTATCAAGTCTGTAACCGACGAGCCATCAAAGACCTCTGGGTAGTGCAGTCATACACTCATATTACACTCTTACCCGAGTTTTAGAAGATTTTGAAGTTGTTGCTCGAGCTCTGAAGTACAGCCATCAGTTCGAATTAGCTTCTGGGAGATGGATACTCTATATGTATATATTTCTGATTTCGAGATGTAGCTCCGCTGTGTATTATTCACGGCTACTCTTTATAGTTATTTGACATGGATCTACAGTGTATTTGATTGGTAGCCATGGTTCTATTTTATCTCGAGCATGGGTATGCCCGCCTCGGTGAGACATTTGTTATTTTGCAGATGACACCTCTTGGTTCCTGATCCTTGGGCTCACTCATTCAACACATTGGTAAAGATTGGTAATGTATTTCGGACATCAGATGCTCTTCTGACCTCACACATTAGGGGGCATCTGTTATAACCCTAAATTGCACCACACATGCTTACCTGGCATTAGGCCAACTCATATCCCTTCATTTCCAAAAGACTACTGAACAACTCTTCTAAAAACTCCATTTTTAAAAGTACACGCTAGCTGGCCCACTACAACCCGCGTGTATCTAAAAGTAAATGCTAGCAGGCCCACTACAGCCCGCATGTACCTTCAGAATCACAAAAAAAGGAAATTTGTCGACGTGACAAAAAGCTATGGGTCAGTTAACTGAAACTCCGGGCCATGCATGGCCGAGAGTTCGTCCAAAACCCTAGCTCCTTCTAGCTTATAAAAGAAGGGGTAGGGGTACCATTTGGAGGAGGAAAAATTATAGCGAAGAAACTCTGTCCATTTGCCAAATCCATTTGTCCCAACCTTTTAGCCTTTCCTCAAGCCTAAGGAGAATTAACGCAAAGCAGTTGGAGGAAAAAGAAGAGGAGGAGCCCAAGATCAGGATCAAGGAGCGGTGGCTGGTCTCGACTTTTGATTGTAAGTTGAGTCATTTTGAAAATAATAAAAAGAATACTTTTCCCATCCCAATGCATGAGTTATTTATGATTTGTGCAATTTATGCTTAATTTCTAACCCTCAAGTAGAAAAATAGCATGCATGCGTAGTGTTTTGTCTTGATTGCAGGTTAACTTTGGAAGGAGCAGCGCAAAGAAGCAGGCAAAGCGCAACGGAGGATCTACACCAAACATCAGTAAAAAGGTTAGTAGTTCCTTTCCATGCATATGTCTTGAAAGAGGGGTTTAAGTTTTGGGTGGTAGGTTAAAAGGTCATTTCTTTAAGGTCAAAATCTGCATGCAAATCAGACCCTAGTTTGCTAGTCCGTAGGGTATTATTTCCCAACAACATCGACTGACTGGGGAGAGCTAACTGATATGCGACTTGTCCCACCCACTTGAGAACTGTATAAGGACCATAAAATTTGGGCGCTAGCTTTTTAAAATGCTCGACCTTGAGGGAAGTTTGCTTGTATGGTTGTAGTCGCAGAAACACCCGATCCCCTTCTGCAAATTGACGTTCAGAGTGACCTTGATCTGCTTGTTGCTTCATGCGATTTTGTGCCATGACCAAGTCTCTTTAAGGGTACGAAGAATATCCTCTTGAACTGTAAGTGTTTGGTCAACCGCCTGGACCTTCGAGGTACCCGGTAAGTATGAGAGAATTGAAGGTGGCTTCTGTCCATATACCGCTTCAAAATGAGTCATGCGAGTAGCTGTATGGTAGGAAGTGTTGTACCACCATTCGGCTAGGGGTAGCCATTGAGCCCACTGATGTTGTTTTTCAGAGGAAAAACACCTCAGATATGTTTCCAAACCCTTGTTGACAACTTCTATTTGACCATTAGTCCGGGGATGATAAGTTGTGTTGATATGCAATTGGGTGCCCTGGAGCTTAAACCGTTCTTGCCAAAAATTGCTTGTGAAAGTTGGGTCACGATCATAAACAATAGAGTGCGGCATGCCATGAAGCTTGAAGACATGGTCCATGAAAAGTTGAGCCACCGTGGATGTAGTAAATGGGTGTTGAAGAGCACATAAATGAGAATACTTGGAAAGGCAATCTACAACCACCATTATGACTGATTTATTCCCTGATTTGGGTAAGCCGGTAATAAAGTCTATAGATATATCTTCCAAATATCCAGTGGAATCGGAAGCAGTTGTAGTGTGCCTGGAGATTTGACTGTTTCTCCCTTGTTGCGTTGACACACCTCACATTCAATGACAAAATTTCGGATGTCCTGTTTCATACCATCCCAGAAAAAAGAACGTTTGACTCTGTCATATTTTTTGGTGAACCCTGAGTGCCCTATTGTGGGTGTAGCATGAAGCTCAGAAAGTATCGTGGATTTAAGCTTTGATTGTTTACTTAAATACAAATGGCCTTTGTATTGAAGCTCATCCTGGAGCCGAGAGTACCCTGGGGGAGTCGGAGCCTTGGTCTGCAATTGCTGAATCAAATGTGAGCTTTTGGGATCTTGAAGCCATTCCTGGCACACAGCTTGGAGCCAATCGGGTACAATGAAGGAAAGAGAAAAAAATGATCCTTCTTTTTCATATTTGCGGGACAGTGCATCCGCCACTACATTGTCTTTGCCCTTCTTGTAAATGATCTCATAATCATAACCAAAGAGCTCAGTCACCCATTTTTGTTTCTCCTGGGAGAAAATGCATTGTTCCAAAAAGTACTTGAGGCTTTGATGGTCGGTCTTGATTTGGAAGCGTTGCCCCAAGAGATAAGGGCGCCACAGATCAACGACATGTAGAATAACCAACATTTCCTTTTCATAAATGGGTTTGCCTAGATTCCTTTCAGACAGTTGCTTGCTGGTGAAGGCCAAAGGTCGACCCTCTTGCATAAGGACAATGCCAATTCCTTTCCCCGAGGCATCACATTCCAACACAAAGGTCTTGGTGAAATCAGGAAGGGCCAGAACCAGAGTGGTGCACATGGCCGTCTTCAAGGTTTGAAAATCTTGAGTAGCGGCTGGAGTCCAAGTGAAAGAGTTCTTTTTGAGGAGAGAAGTGAGAGGTGCTGTAATCTTTCCGTTGTTCTTAACAAACTTGCGATAATACCCTGTTAAGCCCAGAAATCCACACAAGATTTTGAGAGTCTTTAGGTGCGACCAATCTTGCATAGCTTCAATATTTTTCAGATCCACCCCGACGCCATCCTTGCCAACCAGATGACCCAAATATTCTACTTCTGAGGCACCAAAAGCACATTTAGACTGTTTCAGGAAAAGTTGGTGCTGGGAGAGGAGACAGAGAACTTGATCCACATGAGTAAGATGGTCTGTCCAGGTTTTGCTATAGATGAGGATATCAACAAAGAAAACAAAGACAAAATGACGGAGAAAGGGACGGAAGACATGATTCATGAGGCTTTGGAAGGTGGAGGGAGCATTACACAAGCCAAAGGGCATGACCAAAAACTCATAGTGGCCCTCATTAATGCAAAAGGCCATCTTGGGAATGTCTACCTTTTTCATACCTATCTGGTGATAGCCTGAGCGAAGATCAAGTTTAGTAAAGAATTGGATGCTACTCAATTCATCCAGGAGGTCATTAATGACAGGAATGGAAAATTTGTCTTTAATGGTCAGTTTGTTGAGGGCACGGAAGTTAGGACACATTCTCCAAAAACCTTCTTTCTTTAGGACCATGACTACAGGAGAAGAGTAAGGGCTCGTACTAGGGCGGATAACGCCTGCATTAAGGAGTTCCTGGGCCATTTTCTCAATTTCATTTTTTTGTGAGAAGGGGTGGCGGTATGGATGGATATTAGGAGGAAGGCTTCCGGGTACAAGGGGAATGGAATGATCATGAACACCGCGGGAAGGGGGGAGGCCTTGGGAAGTGGAAAATACCATTTGATGTTTAGAAATGAGAGCTTGGAGGTCATGCGACACCTGGAGTGTCTTTGTTGCTTGAATGGCATGGAGTTGGGCAATGACACCAAAATGACCTTTTTTGAGAAGATTTTCCATGCAATGGGAACTAATGACCTCAGGTGAACCAACAGTGATGCCTTGGAATTTATATTGGTGGCCTTCCTTGTTGAATTGCATGGTTAATGTCTTAAAATCCATGAGAATGGGACCCAAAGTTCTTAGCCAGTCTGCACCCAATACAATGTAACAACCATCCATGTCGATAGCAAACATATGGGATTTTAGGTGCTAGTCACCGATTTGGAGATGCACATTTTCACAACGCCCTACACATTTCATGGAACCACCATTGGCAATCATGATTTGGAAATTGTTGACAGCATGGATGTAGCAATGAGTTTCTTGGGCAATGCGGCGATGAATACAATTATGGGTGCTTCCACTATCAACCAGAATGATGACCTTCCGATGCTTGATGTAACCGATTAACTTGAGGGTTTGGGGAGCAGAAAAGCTAGTGAGAGCATTGAGGGAAATGACGGGTTCTACTTTGGGAGTGTCTAAGGGAGGGGTTATGTTAGTGATTTCAGGTGACTCAGACACAAGGGGAGTTTCAACATCCTCTTCTGAAATCTCCTCAGAGATGGCCATAAAAAGCTTTTGTTCCTTACACTTGTGGCCTAGGAAATATTTGTTATCACAATTATAACAAAGGCCTTTGAGTTGGCGTTCAACCATTTCAGGCCTGGTCAATTTTTGGATTTTTAATGGGGTGGAGGGAGTAGTGGGAGTGACGAGTTTAGGGCGAGGGATAAAGGAGGGTTTTCTATTTTGAGATGATACAATCTGTTGTGATTCTTTATCTCTTTTAGTAGCCTCCACCCAAGTTGAGGGTCGAGCCATGAGGACATGGGCCCGAATTTCCTCCTTAAGGCCACTAATAAAACACTCTCGAAAGAAAGCATCAGTCATGCCCTCTGTTCGAAAAGCCAGGCGCTCAAAAGAAACTATGAAGTCTTCTACTGTTCCAGATTGTTTCAACTTTGTCAAACGACCCAAATGGTTGGTGTCCGTGTCAAAGCATTCATAAAGCTCAGTCACAAATTGAGTCCAAGCAATATACCCTTGACAGGAAGTTTTTCTCCATTGCCACCATTGCCAACATTCTTGATCTAGATGGAAAACACCATACCGGAGTTTGGCCAAGTCATCTGTAATGCAGTATAAAGAGAAATCATGTTCCATTTGGGTTACCCAACCAGTGGGGTCCGATCCATCAAATTTGGTCCCGTCCACCCACATAAGGCGTATGTCACGTTGAAAGTGATGGGGCTGAAAGGTATGGGAATGGGAGGAAGTTTCACCTTCATTCTTTGGAGGTGCTTCAGAGAAATGGTCATATGTAGGGATCTTCAATTTGGTGCAGAGTGATGCAAAGACAGATTCAAGCTGGGTGGTCAGTTCTTGTTTGACTTTCTCTATTGAGGACTGCATGGTTGTATTGATGGTAGCATTGATGGACGAATCGATGGAGGCAACAATAGCACTGAGTTGTTTCACTTCTTTTTAGGTTTCGAGGAAACCAGATTGCATGGTGTTGAAGCAAGCTTCCAGGTCTTGGCTACGGGTATGGGCCATGAGGATGGGTGAACTGAAAAGGGGTGGGCGGGGTAAGAAATTTTTCCGAAAAATGATATGGATGAATGTGATAAGGGCAGAGAGATGAATCCAATGGAATAGATCTCAAATAATGGTGAAAAAATTTCCAGACTTTTTTTTTTTTACACCTGCAGAGTTATACTCCGGTCTAAAGAATACTGCAATGATGAAATGACCAAATGATTAACCAGAAAGAGATGTGTATTTACTTGGCAACCCGAACATAGTTGCGCGACAATAGATCTGGTTTGTTTTAATTTGTTTATGTTTCTGTCCCCCAAGGGTTAGGTATTCAAGGGTTATACAGACAAGGGTTTTCCCTGTGCTATAGCTCTCTGATATACGTGCGGGGTCCAACAGTAGTACTCGGTGCAATATCTCAGGGCACTAACTAAGGAGGATAGACCGTACCCTTAGCCGTACTACCCGACTACCCAGATACTAGACAGTATCTTCCCGAGTGTTGTTCTCGGTGACACTATAGCAGTTCGGTGGTTGATAGATTTATCTAAAGAGGGCTTCAGGAAATCTAGGCCGATTCGTACACAGGTGTTGTCTGATGTGCTACCACTCGAAGGGGTACCAACATGGGTTACAAGGGTGGCCAACAGATGTGCGCTTAAGAACCACTTGTATTTCCTGCGTGTATGAATCCCTCAACCACGGGTTTATGCACGTAACGACAGATCTCTATGGTTTAAAGATGTCAGAATACGTCTCTACCCTGAAAAAAAATTCCCACAATTTCTGCCAAGGAAAGTGCTATGATACCACTTGCAAGATACCAGATATAATAAATATGCAGAACATAAATAAAATGCTAGAAATGACAGAATAACAGTAATATATCCAGCATAATCTCCACAATAACATAGTAATGATATAAGAACAACAACAAAAATAACACTTTGATTCAGAAAGCAATGTTCACAGGCCTCTCCGAGGGGGCAACCTCCAATCGAGCAATGCTCTGTTACAATAATCTCCAAGCTAGGGTTTTCATACCCTCGACCCTTATTTATACTAAATATGTCTATCAAGAGAAGCATCTAGAGAAAGATCCTTCTAGAAGCGGAAGCTTCTATTAGGTCTTCTTACATCTGCCTTATTCTATTTTATTGAAAGGCCTTATTAATATTGACCTTTATTACATCTGAATATATTGATCTACCTATGTGCGGGTTAGGACCCTAACAAAATCAACTTAATAATTAGAATGGAGATATTGATATATATATGATATTATTATTAAAGTGTTATTACAACAAGTGGAAGAGATATTTAAATTGTTTTTAGTTGTTAGAATATTAATTTTAAAAATGAAAAAAAAAATTACCACTTAAAGAAGTCAATGCTCTCAAATCTAGGATAGAAGAGATGTTCAACTCTTCTTTGATTGGTGCAATAATAATAAAAACAAAATTCTCAAGATAGAAGAGATATCCAAATTAATTATAGGTAATGTTTATAAAATAAAATCTTAAGAGAAGAGATGGTCAACTCTTTTTTGGTTTGTGTGATAATGATAAAATAAAATGCTCAAAATGACGTGACAATAAAGTAAAACCTTAAAATTGAAAAGATGATAAACTCGTCTTTAATTTTATCATGTAGTCATTAAAAAAATGCTCAAAGCTAGAAGAGATATTCACTTCAAAGTTCATATACACTTAATAAAATAAAATCTCAAAATGAAAGAGATGTTTTTAACTTTTCTTTAATTTTGAGAACAATAATTAAAAAAAATATTCAAAATAAAAGAGATGTTCAATTCAACTTTAATTTATATAATGCTCGTAAAATAAAATAAAAATCGGAATGAGTTAAAATTTGAAACAATATATTATTACAATAGAAAATATAAAATATGTTTAAGTTTTTTAAAAATTAATGCAATATTATTAAAATAAAATGGAAAAAAAATTACTATTGAAAAAAGTGAGTGTTCAATGGAAATGGTGTTTAACAAATTTTTAGTTTAAAATAAAATGCTCACAATACAATTTAGGTATACAACTCAATTTTGATTGGTGTAATGCTCTTGTAAAATAATTTTGATTGGTGTAATGGTTGAAAAACACAGATAAAATATGGTTGAACTATATTTTATCTGTGTTTTTTTAGGAATGATCTGGATTTTTTTATACATACCCTTTTTATACATACCATATTTGGAAATATGGTTGAAAATAGTCAAAACAAGTCATCAAATTCTGGAATGTACTTTCAATGAAAAATAAAAAAATTCTGGAATGTACATGTGCCACTTGTTTAAAAACATTGTAATAGTATTCCATCTTCAATTATTCGTTCATGATCGACTTTGGACATTTTCCATTTTCAAACTTTTTTTTTTATTGAACTTCTATTAACTTTATGTGTGCTGCACATACCAAATGACTATATTGACAACTTGTGACATCTAACTGATAGTCTTGAAAGTGAACATGAGTATCGGTTTGATGAGATTTTTGAAAAAAATATCCTTTCAATACAATGGATCATCTTTCATATATAAAACCGTTATCATCAAAATCTTCTAATAGCCTTATCTTTTGTTCTGTGTATCGCATCAAATAATATTTCACGTTTTCAGTATTGTCTACAGGTGCAACCATGGAAAACACATCTCCTGCAAATAATTGGATATATTGGAAAACAAATAGTTTATGTTAGATTATAATACAAGTACATCTACAAGTTATTTGAAAAAAATTAAACATAAAAATTACCTTCTCTAACAAGATCAAAAACTCTATCACCATCAACTGATACTATAGTTTCATTTGATTCTATCTCCTCTGAGCTTGCAAGTGTCATTTTCCCTTTTACATTAAGTTCTATATGTCTCCAAGCTTTAATATATCCTGCATTTTCGTTTCGCAAATATCTATGGATTATGTGTCCTCTATGCAAACTGAACAAAAACAAGTCTCATTTCTTCTATCAAATGCAAACACATTTTGAAAACGTTTTGTTTTAACTGAATGTATTTTTCGTGTCCCAGGTATTGTATTGGTTTCATATGAGATTGATCTATTTACATCTTGGATTCCAACATACCAAAAAAACCTGCACAAGACAAGAACTCATTAACTTGAAATCTCTCAAGAAAATGATTGAAGTTTGAATATAAATTTGAACACGTTCAAATAAAAATATCTTGTGTATATGTGTAACATTTATATATAGACACACCTGCGCAAATCCCTTGACGGATTATATTCATGGCTTAGCATCATTTTGCACCATTCAACAACTTGTTCAACGGATTCAAATCGATCGGCATGAGGGTTCATATGATACCTTCGAAGTGCTCGTTTTACACATGCCCCTGCACCGTCATGCTCTCCTTTTCCATGACCAGTCTAAAAAAAATTCCAACAATGTGTAATGTTTAATTTTTTATGAAGATGACATAACCTATAGAATGACCGTGAAAATTTGACCTGACCCGCACACCCATCTGACCATATCCAATGTCGACCGAATCCGATTTCATGTTCTTTCAATGAATCATAAAATTTATCAAAACAATGTTGTACATAATGTGTGTCGTGTGCTCGATCACCACTTATATAAAAGCAATATTCTTTAATAACCTGTCGATTGTCGTTGGTGCTTTCTATGTTATCAAGACTCAGTTGAGCATGTCTATATAGAACATGGAAAAATATCATGACTTGATCAGAATGATAATATTCACTCTATATTTCTTTTTGTGCAACGAATGTGTAATTCTCTGCAAAATCAACTACAGACAAAATTGTACCTGGTGGAAACACTTCATGGGATTGTTTGAATTGTAGATCTTTCCATTGAGCTCTATGTGAATGCTTGGTGTATTTATAAATTTCTTCCTCAAACTTCTTCAAAAAATCTATCACACAGATTTTATCTACCTTCAAATCAATCCTTTTGGAAATAACATTTGAAGAATGTGGAGCCGTGCTGTTGATATATTCATATCTCTTCCAATTGACTGTTATATTAGAAAATAATTGATCATTCATATCAATATGATACTTTGAATGAAACAAACTTAGATTTCCACAACGTTCACATTTATTTCCACCAACACATTTTTTTTTGTAAAATAAATCATCATCTTCTCTTTCACATAGAATTTCAGATATAAAAACACAGAATGTGGATGGAGGAGGTGAACCCAGCCATAAAGTTTTACCAAAATCCAAAAAACTGTCGTAATACAACTCAAATTCCACATGATAACAACAACAACAAGTGTCATGAACAATGATGGGTCTAACAAACCATGGTTTTTGTTGCACAAATGTATTGATGGAAATTTTAACTTCTTTGTGCTCTTCCTTGAACTTATTGAACAATTCTATTTGTGTCATTGGAAATATATGTTTTGGACGTTATTCATATTGTTTTTGTGCTATTCTTCGACGCAATACATCCCTTGTATGTGGTGAAACACAAGATTCTTCCAACCAACAATTGCGGGCCAATTCTTTAACATTTTCTACAAGTCTATCTTTGTAGGGTTGTCTAGAAATCACTGTCCAACAAACCAATTCATCATTTTCATTTATTTGCAATTGAATTTTTCTATGTTTGTGCAATGTTTTTCTTGACGTTCCCATTGTTTTTTCCATGTGTCTTGTCAAACGATCTTTTATATTGCTATATGAAACAACTGTTGTTTGTATCACTCTACGTGCAACACTGACATCTTTTTTTCGAGATTTTCCAAAAGCTTTTAATACACTAGTTATATTGTCCAAGACATTTTGTTTCACCTTTGTATCCTTTGTCGACTTTTGAATACCCAATAATGATGTAGCTTATTTTAACTTTCTTGACTTCATTAGACAGAGTAAAAGTTGAGATTGTATTGTTACTGATTCATCTTTGAAAAAAATATTATACATATTCTTAGTTCGATATCTTATATAATGCTTAGCTTTTTTCTTCCCAAATTTGTCAGTATTAACATTTTCTAATATTTCATCATCAATGTTGATATATTCTTCTACATATTTCAATTTAAATTTTATATTAAAAAACAAAACCCGAACACAAATTCACTAAACTATATATACAAGTGTTCATCTTGTATTATCTAAATTTATGTACATACCTATAGGTGATTCGTCTTCTGTTTCAATTTCATTTTCAACGTCTTCTGCTTCAATTTCAGTTTCAACGCCTTCTACTTCAATTTCAGTTTCAACGTCTTCTTCGACATTATGAGAATAATCTATTTATGTTTTTTGAAAAACATCAAATTGTAATTACAATCAATTATATTATTTACAATATTTTAAATTTGAATTCTATACTTTTTGAATATAGTCTCAATGTGTGTCGTGTGTTCGATCATCATATGTGCATGCATACCTGGTTGAACTTCTTGTTGAAACTCTCTATTTACATTATCATCGTTTCTTTCTTCAATATTTGCACGTTCTCATTTCTTTTTCCAATAATGCTCTTTCCTTTGTTCGTTTTGGCGAGTATCATCTTGAGTGCGATCAAATTTTCTCTTATGCAAACTTTTGTTTCCCATTACTTTTATAGTTATCTGTAAAAGATATGTTCAACAAAGACTTCACCTTGAAAAAATGCTCAACATTTATATTTCAACAAATAAATTGTTATTCCAATAAAAACTTGAACAAACATCAATTACCTTATTCAACAAAAACCAAAAAGATGATTCGAAACTTTGTTTAGGTGCTATAGAAAACCATCATGTATTGATATCGATCCTCCGATTAAGCCTATGGAACAAAGGGAAGAAATAAATAAAGAAAAGAATACAACTGCAATTAGTAATAGAAATGCTTTGAAATCCCTGTCCCTAAGCTCATATATGTCCATCCATTCGATGAATTGTGTTAAATGTGTTCAAACGAAAGCATATTTATATGATTTGGCACGAAATGAAACGATACAACGTGTCTTTTCATTTTTTCTGACCGACAAAATTCGCTCAACATGCTTTCGGCCAAAAGAAGGTTTTTTCGGCCGAAAACCTTGGAAACCGTTCAGATTTGTCGATTTCCATTAGAATTTAGGCTTTTGGCCGAAATAATATTTTTTCGGCCGAAAGATTATTTCGGCCAAAAACATGAAATTGGGATTGAAAACAGAAACCAAAGAATTTCCCCAAGATTACCTGAACTTCAGAGGTTGCAGATTCCTGCAAATACTCAGAATTTGGTTTCACAAATGATACCAGCATTTGCAAAATTGAATCTACTTTCAATTCTTATAATTTGTTTTCATTTTCATTATTTTTATCTAATTTTATTTTATTTTTTAAAAAAATTACTGCATAATATTTTTCAGCAGACATTATGATTTAGTTAAATGAAACATTCATATCTCTAAAAACATACAGTGAAAAATTTAGAAAAAATTATATTCATAATCCTTAAACTGTTCTTTTCAAAAGGGTATATTTAGATTTTGCTTTTAAGTAAAAATTAAGATAGATACAAAGTGTATAAAAACATGTGTTTAAAATCTGCAACGTTTTCAGCTTGGTCAACTTAAAAAAATTCTAGAAATTATAATATTCATCCGTTAGATTCAAAATTATAGTCATAATAAATAGAGTCTTTGTAGATTGTTGTAGTATATTTAGTTTCTTAAAAACATAAGTTTAATAATAGATAGATTTTTGTGGGAAAAAACAACTCATTATCATTCCTTTCATGTTTAAAGAACATATTGTCAAACGATTTTCAAATTGACATATCAAATATTGATAAAAAAAAATTGAAAAATAGTCATTGGAAAGCTAACAAAATTCTTCACAAGTTTTGTTTTTACCATAAATTGAAATTCTAAATAAAAAAAATATTTTTGTATGCCGGAAGCTGAAGAACTTGTGAAAATACGTTTTGTTTTTTTTTTTTTCTCATAAAACAAGCAAAAGTGTTACCCATCTTCATGATTTCACCCAACACCATTTTTAAAAACAGAGTAAAAAACTTGACCCCCCCAAAAACAAGAACTTTGTAAGTTGGTAACTATGTTTCAAAGGCGAGTGACACCCTTGGAGAACGTAAGTGCGTCTTGAAGGGCACACCGCATAAACAAAATGATGAGTCAATAAAAATATAGAAGACCTAGAGGATAAAATAAAAGTGCTTAGAATTTGTTGGAAAAGAACAAACATTTAATTAGTAAATTAAACTAGAAAAACTAACAAGAAGTCTAAGTCTAAGATGTTTGACTAAATAAAAAATTTAAACTTGAATAAGGGAAGTTAGAGTTAATAATATTAGAAAAAGAGAATAAGAATAAAAGTTGGGTAGATGCACATGTGTGCATGAAAATAATAAAATTGGATTTTTATCTAAAAAGAAAATAAAAACATGAGAGAGTAGTTGGTCAACATAGAGTTACTATCTTAAGTCAATCAACTACTAATCCTAATTAACAGAGGTCTCTTAATCAAATTCAAACTAAAATTGAGTTAGGGGACACAAAATAAATGAGAGATTGGGGAATTATGAGATAACTAAGAGGAAAAATAGGAACAAATTGGGGAATGTGAGGGAAAATGTATAATTAATTAAAATAAAAAGAGAATTAACATGTGCACCTTGGGGAGAGTGTGACATGTGTAGTGGGTGATTAATCCTTACTTTAATTATTTAAAATTTGTTTAATTGTGCATGGGAGGGCATGTATCAATGCAAATTTTCCTATAAAAGAAATGGTGAGAAAGAGAGAAGAGACCCTATTGTTGGATGAATGTTATGTTGCTGAAATTTTTCTTGACTAGTTTACTTGTGGAGAGTTGGGTTACAAGCTTGTGTATGAAGTGAGAACTTCTCCTTGTGAGGAAAAGTTTGTGCTATTTAGTTATTGGTTTACTGTGTGTGACCCCTTTGCGGCTCGGGGGTTAAGGGAGAAGACTAGTACCCCTAGCGTAGGCTGGGAAGTACCAGTGAAGTCGTGGATTAGTGGGCGAAGGAAGAGAAGTTGAGCTATCTCAGATTGAAGCTCCTCAACAATCTACAAATTCGTTAGTCACAATATTTTAATTATTTCTGTTGGTTGATATATTGAAAATTAAATGTATTTTATGATGTGCTATTGAATGTTCAACTCATCCTTGTATATAATATAGAACTCTGTATATATTAAAGTAATTTGAAATAAAGTTTGATCAAATCTGTTTGTATTTCACCAAAAATTCTGTACAAGGAGAAATTGCAATATGTTATAGTAAATTGACTACAGTTATTTAGGAAATAACATTCGCATGGTTATATTCTTGTATGTGTAATTGTTGGCATATAGAAAATCATGATCTTTTGACATATCAATTCTATTGATATTGTGCATAGAATGGTTTGTTTGGGAAAATATGTGTACTTATAATCTTTGGATAAACTGATCCTGTAAATTCAATTGGTGAAATAGTCGGTGTTATCGATGAGTAATGGACCGACATACTTGCAATATTTCATAATTCAAAATTTAGACATTTAGATAGTTCACCCTCTTCATATCTAAGTATATTTTCATACAATCCTAAATCTTGTGTATTACTGTGATCGCATCCTTGAAACAAATATAGTTGTTTTCCTTAAGGTTCTAGGTAAGCAGTAATAAAAAATTATTATATTTAGTAACCCAAATTGTATCCTAGATACCTATAGTTTCTTACTAGAAATTTAGATACTATAGTAGGTTGCGTTTATTTTGTGAACTTAAAACTCAAGCTGACTTTCTTATTATGGCAGAAGTAGAACACTGCACACAGATCTATTTAATTTTCCCTTTTAATGCAAACTTCATGTAATATATTTTTGCGGTCATACAGACTTTGTTGACAAATGATGATAAAAGCGATAATAGATGGATTGAATTACATTGAAATCTCTCTGGCTACATAGGGACACAAGTTGTAACAGAGAGATTGAAGATAATTTTTTTCTTAGTTCTTTAACGATAATATTGCTACCTTCACTATTATGATCTGATAGGAGTCACATCCGTATTGTAAATAATACATGTTCTTCTCGATATTTTTTATACCTCTATTGTATTACTTTGGAAATCAGAATTTGTTCTTGATGATAGTGTAGAAATTGGTAATACATAATGTTTTTTCGATATCAATCTGGGGAGATCCTTAATTCTAGAAAATGCCCGATGCAACTTGACTGACGATAACAATTCTGATCCTTTCTCTATTGTATATACATTTATGAACAATTGGATACGTCTTGCTCATTCTTCATCTGGGTTGTATCCCTGACCTAACAAATTTACGGATTGTAATTTTAACATAGGACCTCCGAGTATATTTTCTGTTCTTACTCGTTGTAAGGTTTCATCTCACTTTGGACGACTATCTCTCATAGTGAGAGACTATCCACAATTATTACGGACGACCATAAAAATTTAAATGACTAATTGTCCCTCCGCCCCAAGATCCCAACTAATGCATGTGTATTTACAGGACAACATATTGTTGATTACATCAATGAGAACACTTTAATTAAAGAGATGTTTCTAAGTAAGATGCAAAGAAGAATATTCTTAATTCTTCTCGTTGTTTCATAGATCATGACTTGACTTAGAGTTACCAACCTTACTCTAGTGGTACTATATATCAAATGATTTACTGTGCGTTTATTGGATATCACGATCCAATTAAATAGAAAGCTCAACGATATATATATATATATTAATTACTCGAGTTCTAAGAGACTGTTCGTAGGATTTCCTTTAGGATAAACTTCCAGTTGAAATCCAGTCCATACAAATACTAGTTAAATTATACTTTGTCGAGTCGATTACTCTAGGATTCTATTGGATTGTGGGTATGTATCATTGAACGATAAGATTGTGGTTCATTGATTGATTTTATCCGCGAAATCAGGTAATAGTATTAAGATTTTATTTTAATTTTATTAATTGAAATAAGTTAATTCACAACTATCAACAGACGCTAGTCAAAATGCAATTTGGTTGACAACATACACGTTGCGATTTTGGAAGAAAATAAGTTCCGAGTACTAAAAATCCTTACATGGTAGTAAGGGTAAAATTTGTAATAGAATCATTACATGAGATCACATTCGTGAATGGTTATCGAGATCCGTCATTTAAAGAGGAGCGAAATTTCTGAATCAACTATTGGTTAACACAGTAAAATGCAAGAGTTATGATGATGTTTATTGAAAACTATGGATGTCTTTATAATCGTGATGATTATAATTTCATAGATATATCAATAAAATAATCTAGTGTTTCTTACTTTTGGAGGTCTAAATTGAAATCCAATATTTTCTTATTAGTCCCTATCCTTTGGGCCGAGGGACTAATAGTAATCGGTTTTCCCATGTTTTATTAGCCATGAGCAGAAACCAACAACTTTAACCAAAGTTTCAAGAGCTTCATGTCATTTTTTCAACTTTTATTTGGTTGTTAGTTCTAAGTTTTAAGTTTGAGGCCTTATTTGGCCTCATATCGAGGTAAGAAGCTTCAAACTTAGGAATATGAAGGCTCCAAACATAATAAATTGAATATATAGAAAGAAAGGTGGATTAATGCTAACTTTCAAGCTAGCATTAAATCCAAACATTAAATGTTTGATGTTTTTGGACTCATAATCCATAGTCCATAACCCTTTGTAATCTCAAGTGGTGGATTTGGTGTTGGTGCCTCATAGTGGCAGTTGGTGATGTCGTCCACTTCCACTTGGTCACTTGAATGCCCCATGCAAGTGATATAATAACCATTCCCCTCACATTTTTCTTTTTCTTCCTTCCTTCTCTATTTTCTTTCATCAGGCTCACCGCTCCAGACTACTAGTGTCACCGCTCTAGACTACTAGTGTCAATTTCCTCATGTACCTGTACTTGTAGACTCATTTAGGTTGGTCGCTCCATTTCCTCATGTACCTGTACCTATAGACTCCTTTAGGTTGGTCGCTCCAGGATTTTCGCTCGATCGCTTCAGGCTTGTCACTCCAGAATATTAGTTTCCATTTCCTCCCTGTACTTGTAGATTCCTTCAGGTTGATTGCTTCAATATTTCCGCTTGGTCGCTTCAAGATTGTCTGTGCAGAATACCACTTTCCATTTCCTCCTGAATTTTAGCAGGTGGCTCAATTACAATGAGAAATACGAGGCAAGGAATGTCAGTAAAACGCAAATGCAAACACACAAGAAGCAAAGCATCAAAGATAATTTTTTGGTCTACATTTGATTTTGGTTTTTAGTTTTCAATAAAGATTGTTAAATTCATTTACTAATATGACTACACCTCTAATATTTAGTTGTAGACGGGCTCGCATAAGCTATCCACAGGAGGGGGCTTATCGAGGCTAGGTGTGTGCAAGATTGCTAGCGAGATTGTCTATCATTAACTATAATTTAAATTCAATTCATAAGACGACCCTTCATTTATTACAATTTTGTCTATTTTAGATCATTCAAGCATCTCAATATTAAGTTATCAAAAATTATAAGCTAAGCCAAAATCCTAAAATTTATGTAATGTATGGTCCTCTGTGTTACCATGTTAGTTATTGGTTTCTTTAATGAAGAGAAAACATATTCATAGATTCTACCTTTACCTAAAACACCCAAAACCGAAGGGATCCCAAATTCAATTCATAGGTGCCCCAGTTTTATCATTTCTATTTGTAAAATTGAATGCAATCATCCATAGAGCACTCCCTCAAATAATTAATATCTAACTCACACACAAGATAGAAAAATGATGCATTTATAGTAGATTAATATTTGAGTTTGATTCATGGTATAATCTTGTCAAACCATTTAGTCCTCATTTGTGCGACACCAATCATTTGTCTTGTGCTTCAAGATCCATAGGTCAGCTTGGCTATCTGATATCAAATGATGAAGCTTCTTAGTTGTAGGGGGGCTCGCATAAGCTATCGACATGAGGGGGCTCATCGAGGCTAGGTATGTGCAGGATTGCTAGCGAGATTGTATACCATTAACTATAATTTAAATTCAATTCATAAGATGACCCTTCATTTATCACAGTTTTTTCTATTTTAGATCATTCAAGCATCTCAATCTTAAGTTTCGAAACTTATAAGCGAAGCCAAAATCCTAAAATTTTTGTAACGTACAGTCCTCTGTGTTACCATGTTAGTTACTGGTTGCTTTAACAAAGAGAAAACAAATTCATAGATGCTACCTTTACCTACAACACCCAAAACCGAAGGCATCCCAAATGCAATTCATAGGTGCCCCACCTTTATCATTTCTATTCGTAAAAATGAATGCAATCATCCATAGAGCACTCCCTCAAATCATTAATATCTAATTCACACGCTGATCCAGGTGGATATCGGTGGCCACCCACCTTTTCCGACTGGCTCAAAACAGTTTTCTGGCAAATTTTATCAATTTACTATTTTTAGCAGTTTTTAACTTCTGGGGCCATTTTGAGGGCCCAAATGAAGGTTTTTTGAGATCTAGGTTCTCAATGATAGCCAAAGGCATGATTGAACCCCCAAAATAAATTTCCTCGATGATACCTTTCCAACGAGCTATCATACACCTAAAATAGAGATCGTATGCAAAAGTTACGACCTCGGGAAGTTGATGTACTAACTTACCCAAATGGGGCCCACATGAATTTTGGCGCTTCATCTCCTAGGGTTAGGTTTTTGGATGTCTAGGAATTTTGACATTCCTGCTTATTGTAAAAAGGCCTTCAGAGCCTCATTGTAATCATCTTATTATGAATGCGAGTAGCCGTCACATCTCTTCTTAGAGATAAGCTGCCACCATTCTAGTGAGTCTTTCACTCTGTATTTTTATAGTCTCTGTACATTTCTTTCATTAATAGAAATCATGTATTACTATATATCTGTGTTTATGGTTGCATCTCTGATACATTTCTGTTATATTATTGAATATCTACGATATCTCTGTGCATTTCTTTATTATATCTCTGCTCGCATTTCGTGCCGAAAATAATCCAGATCACACACACAATAGAAAAATGATGCATTTATAGCAGATTAATATTTGAGTTTGATTCGTGGTATAATCTTGTCAAACCTTTTAGTGCTCATTTGTGCGGCAACAATCATTCGTCTCGTGATTCAAGAGCCATAGGTCAGCCTAGCTATCCGATATCAAATGCCAAAGCTTCTCATAGAGGTTGTCCATGTCAAAATAGTCAATATCAGACACCTGCAACATTGTATAAATACGAGGAAGCATAGTATGATAAAATCCCTAACGCTATTGATTTGTACTGGGATACTAAAGCTTCCATAGCGTGTTCCTGTCTCTAAAATATTTTCAATAATAGATGCGAGAAACCGACCGATGTTGTGTTCAAGTGAGTGACTTCGTTGGGTAAGTGGCTCCTCACTTCCCCAGAGTTAATGGCCTCAACTTGGCCATTCCCTTGTGGATAAAATGAGGATTGCTTCCATCCTCTACTCTAGAAAGATGGAAACTGATTCACTTAGGCAAAAACTATCCAGACTTCATTTTAAAATGGGAATCTTGCATGTGACAGAGGACCGCAAATATAATCAACCTCCTAAACCTGTTGGTACAAGTCTTTGTATAAACCTTGAGCTCCTAAACTTGTACAGGAGGGGAGAAACAAGGTAGTTCTTCCCCTACCCAGTAGCAACAAACAACCCAAGCAGGACAATAATGCTTGATGACTTCTGTTGGGGACGAAAATTTGTATCCCTTTCCCTTCCCCTTTTCTTTCGTATTAGGTCTTGAGCGACCACCTGCCTTTCCCACTACTCTATACACCCCTGCTTATGCTTATTCAAGCTGAAGAAAGGAGAACCATACACATATCGACCAAGCATTCAACCATTCCATAGTTGTTGTGTTGAAGACTACACCAAACAAAGCACGCGGAAGTCCCAAGATGAGGCAACCTGCATTGTACGTGACAAATCTATTAGATGTCGACTATGTAATTGAAGAGGTTGGGCACGTGTTGTGGCTTGATCATACATGTGACATGATCAGGATACAAGTTACAAGCCAAGGCCTGGCCGCGTGCCATGGTTAGGCGAACTAATTATAAAATATTATATCACTTTATTAAAAAGTGATTATCATAAATTTAAATTTTGTTATATTTTTATTTGGGTTCAGGAGACTTTAATTTTGCAATAAAATGGTTATGTTCGAAGTTAGACATTGTAAAGTATTTCTTTCATTATTTTTTAAGTTAGATATGGAAAGTGTTCCTTTAGAGTAATCCCTCATTTCCAACCTCTTGCATGGCCACTTCTTCAGTGGCATTAACAATTCATGTCAACAAACTCGACCCTTGCACACCATGACCATTGATCTTCCTGTTAGAAACCTTGCAGATTATAAAAATTTTACAAAGTAAAAAAAAAAAGTGGTTTAATACGACATGATTATTGGGAAGGATCAATCCGCTATATGGAAGCCACAAAGACATAACAATATGTTAACACATCTGAATCAAGGGTTGTGATAATTTTTATTTTCCAAAACTTTATTAAAATCTTGAGAACATCAATTAATGTCATCCTAAACTTTAGGATTAACTTTGTAACATTTTCTTTTATGAGAAGTTTTAATAACTTAGATTAAAATTGCTACACTCTTGTGTCTTCATCCCATAAGTTTCCACATGCATGTATAGACACTGTCACATACATATCTGGACGTTGCTACAAGTCTTCATATCTGGATGTTGCTGCAATCTTCTTAACTTGAAAATTATGAAGGTAAGAGCTCGCCTGTTTGATTGTGTCGTTGATGATCTTTCCCTTAATGCTATCTTTTTCTCTAAAACCATGTCTAGTGTCCGCAACGCTGTGATGAGTGCAAGAAGATTAGCCTATTGCAAGTGCAATTAAAATATTTTCCTTGGCTATAGTTAAGATATTATGAGTGTAAGAAGATTAGCCTATTGCAAGCGCTGTTAAAACATTTGCCTGATAATAGGAAAAATAAAATTTTAAGATATTAGGAAAATAAAAAATGTATATTTCTTCAAATTGAAGATAAATTTATGTTCAATAATGAAATTACCATAGAAAACTTTCTATAATATTAGAAAATTAGAAAGAACATTTATCCTTTCACAAGAAATTTGAAATTCTATTACTTGCTTCAAACCATGGAAAATTTGTGAAGATCATTTGATGGGAAGTAAGGAGCAAGCACACATTTGTCTTTAAAACATTTTGCAAGAATCACATGGTGGCGAATCAAGAGTCAAGCATGGCACTGAGCTTCCACAAAGCTTCACTCGAATCATATTTCTCTTGAATCATCTTATATGTATGGATTATCACATGGCGGTGGTAAAAGGTTACCCAATTAGAAATCTCTCATGTTAAAGTGGGAAATTCTCTTAATTTCTTGTATGTATCTGAAGCCTCCAAGTTAGAAAATTAATGCCAAAGGAGAAGAATGAAAAATGAGAAAGAACAATCAATACACACAAAGTTGGCAACACGGTGAAATGGATCGAGATAATATTTCCTGGGGTATCCATCCACACAATGGTATCATAATATCATGAAATTTAGAGTTCATAAAAGTGCAAGTGTTATTCTCTATCTGAAAGAAGAAGAAATAGGTTTGCTTCTTTCGAGATTAAGACATGGAATCTTATATTATTCATAATCAAAATTAGATGCAAATAAATTAATAATTACACATTCTTCAAGTTAAGTTGGGAGGTTCTCTATTAAAGGGTGTTTTATAAATTTTTCAATATAATCTCATTTAATATGTTAATATACTAGTTTAATATATATAATCAATATTAAATATGGTTTTATCTTATTTCATGCAGTTAAATGACTATAGTCATGAACCCACTAATAAAGAATTAAAGCCCCGAGGAATAGTTATGGAAGGATGGTGGAAGTTTTGCAACCCATGTCCTAGGTAATTAATTGTTATTTATACATTTATTTTTAATTTATAAACAATTGGAATTATTTATTTATTGATTGAAATATATTATATTGTTCCACTCTATTGATGATGAGATTGACTTAGAGGGATCAGAGGGTATTGAAAATTGTTTAACCTATACATTTGTTATTACATTTTTAAATGTTAGCAAATTTTATTATTGAACTTATGTTCATTTATTATGTTTCTATAGAGTGAAGATGAGGATGGTTCATAAGACGAGAAAGGAACTATGAATAGTTCAATCAATTTTCGATGTCAAATTCATTTCATTTCCTTATATGGGTACATGTTTTTTCATACAATGTTGTATAGAAAGTTTACATCTCCCTCGAGTGGTAGTGTGCCACTTGATGAGAAGCAAAAAATATCGTAATGGTATTTTATTATTTATTTAAAATTTCATCATTGTGTTTATATATACATGGTTTTTTATTCCATGGCGTAAAATTGATTGAATGTTAGCATGGTAAAATTATGTTATTATGTTTATGAATACACTGTTTTTTACTCTATAGACATGGTTTTTGTTCTCATGGTTAGTACATTGTAATATAGACTTATACTAATCATCAATCTCATCAATATTTAAATATTATAAAATTAATAATTAAATTAGTATCTAATATGTAATAATTAATAATTAAAATAATAATAATAATAATATTGATTGAATGAAAATAAGTAAATAATCAATAATAATTAAATTTACAAAATTAATAAAAAAATTAAACAATTAATAATAATTACATTACAACTTTGACACTAAAATGATGTAGTTTTAGCGTTAATTTAACATAAAATGTGTCTACTATGACACTAAAAAGATGCAATATGATGGAAAAGAAATAATAATGACACAATTATGACATTAATACGATGCATGAATGTGAAATATGACACTACTACATGTGCAAATGAATATTGACAATGAATGCTTGATGCTAAAATGACACAATAATGATGTGATATGAGAGTAATAAGACATAAAGAAGATGCAAATTAACAAAAAAAGACCCACTTTTTTAATGCTAGAATGACTCTAGAACGATGCAAACAAGATTCCCTATATGAAATATCAAAACCGAATTTGATGTATAAGGATGTTAATATGACACAAATAACACTAGTATGACACAAAAGCCATGCACACATGACTCTATCATGGTTTTTTTCCAATAACATATGATGCACTATAATGCTTACAAGACAATGAATATTTCTATGTTACATTACTCATCATTAATACGATGTTGGCATAATACTGTGTAAATAATGCATAAAAAATGATGACTTAATATTGATGTATCTTTAATGAAAAAGTGATGCAAACCACATTTACCCCTTTAGCATTGTGTTTTGCATCATCCAAACTTCAATTTTTTTTTTTCTACTAGGGGATGATGCTACGACATATTCTAGTACGGTCAATGGCCCACTCCTTAACAACCCTAGAGGCCCTAACAAGGATGGCCACAACACCAACAACAAGCATTGTTGTTACCTCACAAAAAAATAATAGTTCCTAACCTCAAAGACATCTATTTCTATATGCCCAACCTACACCAAATCAAAATAATAAAAAACTAGTTCAATAATATGTGATAATGAGATGATCACACATTCCACCTACTCTGTAGATCTTGTTGACTACAATGAGCTTCACCTTCATTAAGGGAAGGTGTTGGAAAATCACTTTCCACCTATCCTCATTGAAAAAAATGAACTAAGAAACTATAAAATCCACCTCCAACTTCCTAAGATCAATCAAAACCACCTCTTCAAAGAGAACAAGAAAAACAAAAAGGGAGTCCACATTTCCTAAAGAGATGTTAACAAAATAGAACATCTCCTCAACGAAATTTTGACTTTCGAGGAGAACTTCAAAATATGTGTTAAAAGTCCTATGGTCCAAGTCATCAAATATGTTTAGTAAGGCCATTAGAGAATTAAGCCTCAATAAAATATGGAGGAAGAGGAAATATCCTCAACTCATCCACATTGTAGTCCAACATGTTGATCATATGTTGGAGAAGGTCCTTACTTCTAAGTATTCCAATCTAGGAAGCACCATAGTGAACATAGACATAAATATCCATCTGATCCAAAACATTTTGATTGACTTAGTAGCATCCATCAATGTTATCATTAAACAAACAATGGAAAAATTGAAGCTCCAAGGGATATTAAGACAAACTCCTACTATTCTTCATATGGATAATAAGTCCATTGTCAAACCAAAGGGAATGATAGAGGATTTTCTAGTCTCCAAAGATTCATGGGAATACCATGTATAATTAATGGTGTTGAAAACAAAAACCAAATTCAATGGCTATCCCTTGATCCTTGGTAGTCCATGTTTGGAAACAATTGATGCATATAGTGATTATAGATTAGGGGGTGTGACTATTACACATGGACAATCACTTAAGAAAATCACCTTGTGCCCTCCATTTGGAACATTCTTAGAGGATGATGATGCACTTTAGGTTGGTCTAGAGGAAGGGAATGGACTCTTTGGAGTTGTTTCCCAACCTATCCTTGCAATTAATAAAGCTTCGACAATAAAATGTCTCGATGATCAAGATACCGTGATTTCCAATTTTATGCAAACAAATTACCCCCCAAAAGTTTATATTCAAGAATATCTTGAAGAATCTAATGATCATGGAATCACTAATGTAAATCCAATGAATGTTATAATACAAAGATATGAGTCTCCAAGAACAAGTATATTGACTAGTATTAGGTACTTGGATGATGTTTTCACTACTAAAATATCAAAGTTATTGATCATTGTAGTGAATATTTTTCCAAGAAAATATTGAAAAATAACAAGCAACTGAATTATCTCTAAAAAAATAATTAATTGATTTGCTTCAATTCAATAGCTCTTTTTATTCTTGGGAATATTAGGATGTTAGCACTAGAGTTCACACCTACACTGTTGTAGGTGTAATCCTAATACCCATCAAAATTTTGTAGGTTTGTAAAAGGTAAGGTTTTTTAATTCACGTGTAACGAATGGATGAGAAACTCAATTTTAAAATATCAACACAAAATTTTCACAAAACATACTCCATCAAGTAGGGATTGAACAATCTTAGATCAATTTTTAGAACATTAGTGAAAAGATAGAATACTGAAGGAGAAAAATGAAATACATGAAGCAAGTTACATCAGACACTTTTGAAACACATACAATAAAATTCTTACTAACAAGGAGCCTCCTAGTCAACAAGAAGATGTGATTTGACATTACTTGCACCAACAAATACGCAATAAATCAGTTATTGCATTTCATGAACACAAGTACTAAAGATAAATCCTTTATCAGAAGATAACATCAAAGCAAGACATGTATATAGCATGTAATAGTAGAAAAAGGAGCTAATATTCAATTATCTAAGAGTCTTAAGTCTGTACATACATAGTCTGGAAACTTTCATAGTCTGAAGCAAAAATATATGAGTCTCTCATAAACCACTCAAACCCTATTCAAGAGTCACATCACACATTAAATATAAATTTACATAAAAAATCCCTCTATGAATCACCATCTAACCCACACATAGGATTATTTTCCTTGGAGAGGCGTGGCAGTAGACAAACAAACAAAAACTAACTAACTGCTAGATTCCAGGAAATTGTTGGTGATGATAAATGCAACTGCAACCGAATCGTATTTGTAGATTTAATGGAGCTAGATATCAGGTACAAGTGTCCCTTGATGTATAAATTCTTCCTAGGAAACCATTTGAACCTCCTTTGACAGTTGGAAACCCTCCCATAACTCAAATTTATCAGATTATTAGAGTTCACAGCAAGTCCGCTACAAACAGTTTCACTTTCAGCAGGTTCGCAGTGCATCTGCAAGATTCACTGCGAACTTTCCTGTACATGACATTTTTTCTTTCTTCTCACTGCAACTGATGTCAAAACATGCAAAACAAACTCTAAGCCTCTGCTAATTCCTCCTACAACTTGTGAGCCATAAGAATGACTTCCAAAAATAACAAGTGGGAAAAATTATAAGTAACATAAGACAAAAATAGTTTCTTAGGGATGCGAGCCAACATATGTAAGGAACCATAGAAAAACTGATATACTATTGCATAAATGATGCTCGATGATCTTAGCCATGGTTTCCTAAGCCAACAGGTCTAGATTCATTTTAGCTATATGTTCCTTTGATTGCTGCAATTCTTTTTTCAACCTTCTAATCTCAACTTGAAAAGATCTATTTTTCCTGTACACATTTTTGACTTGTATATGCAGGGGCAATGATATCCTTACGATATGTTTTTCCTTTGCAATGGATTCTTCAAACATTCCTATGTTTTATTTCAACTAGATTATAGCTTGTAGATTTTTCTTTTTCAAATTTTCATTCTCAACTCTTGCCTCTTTTAGTTGCTTCCTGAGCCTTTCGAAGGTGGTATTGCTTTCCTCAGAAGGGGACTTTATTTCAATGATTTCTATAGGATCTTTATGAGATTTGGCTGTTTGATGAACTGGAACTTTGGATTCACCTTCTTCCATGGGGGCATGATGTCTTGTTGCTTCTTTTGTAAATGGCCTTCTAGGATTATCTAGTTCAACAACAGGTGGACTAAAAACCAATTTCTCTCCCTTTAACTTTCTTTCTTTGCTAGAAGATAGTTCTACAGGTGAAAGCTATGATATAGGAGAGATTTCTTCAGCAAAAGGATGTGGAGGGCCTTCATCTATATGAACAGTTATCTCTGATGGATTTTCCTAATTAACTATATTTTTTCTTTTTCTTGATTTAGTGTGCACAACCCTCTCATTCGACGTAGGGGTTCTCCTTTTAGTTTGTGTAGTGTTAACAATATCTGGTTGAAAATCCTGACGAAGTCAAGATAGTATCCCAATCACTATCAATATTTTTCAAATCCTCTGACACCAACATATTAATGAGTCCAGAATGAAAGACATTTCTCTCTACCAGTTTGGACTTGGCTTGTACCTTATCTGACATTTTCCCAAGACTTCTCAGCAAGTAAAAGGGTAAATTTAGGGATTGTTTTCCAGTGAAATGCATCAATAGTCTAATATGATACTGATAAACCATATTAAATCTACCCTCACATGTAAAGTACCTTTGTATAACCCTAAACATCTTATCAAAGTATTCCGACATATGATTTCTAGGTACTCCTTTAGATAAGTTGTCTTCTTGATATTCGGGCTTTAGGAAATCCTTAGAAAAGTCAAATTTCAAAGACCTAGCTTTGAACCATTTTTCTCCTTGAATTGGTATATTTGTAGCTGTGGAAATGGATTGTTCTATAACTTCAAACTCAAGTGTACCAAATTTTGTCTTTACTCCATTGAAGTTCAATGCAAACTATTTGGCCACTTCAGGGTGTCCTCTTTGCATTTTTTCACAAAAATCTAGGCAACCTACTCTCTAAACGGCTTCTCTAAAAAATGGATCTGATTTAGTTAGTTGCAGGTCATGGGGTTCAACTCAAACAATCTCCCCTCCTTTATGGACCTTCTTCATTAGCTGAGCCTCCATAGAAAGTAAGTCAAATAAGAGTAAAAACCTCTATGATAACAACTACCAACATATTGTGTGATGAAATCTGGTGAACTTAGGGTTTTGTTGCATGTAGGGTTTATACCAGAACAATATTGCAGAGACTAAAAATATAAATGGATATAGAAGCTTGGATGAAATGATGACAACCTGAGGCTTAATGCAGTCTCAAATAGTAAGACTTTGAAGCAACTGTGTAAAACATAGAGTTTGCAACACTAACTCAATTTGCAGCAGGTGGTTTTGTGACCAAGGTTTTCATCAAAATAATCCAGTTCATAGATTAGGTGTGAGTTGAGATTTTTTGAGAGGAATGGTGGTATATAAAAATTGAGTGAAGGTGCGGTATGCTAGGGTTTCATATCATGTGTGGAATGAGGGATTTGCAGCGCTAAGTTGTGTAAACAGTTCACAACATCTAAAGTTATGTAGCAAATAAGTTTCTTGATGATTGTAATGGTTTCAAAATGATGGAATTGAGTATCAAGCAATGGTGCCTGACATATGATGTTTACCCTTTGCTGCATAAATTCAAGCCATCAACTCTTTAAGCGTTAACTCACCACCAACCGCTACAAGAAAGTTTGTAGCGCTAACAATTTGTAGCAACATGCAGTATGCAACAATAGACAATCTACAACAACTAGCTTTGCAAATGAAAATAACATGAAAATGGTTGAGCCTTTATTTTGAAATCGACTTTTGGAAATGATGATGGTGAGAAGGCATTGAAAACAAGAATCCACCAAGTGCCACGTTTCCCAAATCGTGATTATGCACGATTTAGCACATGAGGTGCTTTTGAATTGCTGTGGAMTTTTAGGAGAGTTTGTAGCGAGTGATATTTGACAAGTGACACGTCACTTAAATGGTTAAATAGATATTTAAAACCTTTTGTACATCTGTTTTGGAAAAAACACTTCACGGTGAACTTTAAACTATACATATATGACCAATTCCTTCCCTCTTTACAAATGATGACAAACACCATCATGACATCAAGACTTTTTTAACTATACTTTGATCATATTTCTAGACCTTGAGAAAATCAAGGTCATGATTTATAGACATGAAACATGACTCAAGACTTTGAGAACATGACTATATGACTTAAGTCTACAAGTTAAAAAAAAATTCTTATAAGAATGAAAAAACACATAACTTACAAAGACCAAAAGAGTCCTTCTGAGACTAGAATAACAAAAACTTTAAAATATGGGAGAAAACCCAGACCCTGTACATCCTATGTTTTAACACAAGACATGGAAGGAATTGTGATGAAAACCCCCTACTCTCCCTCGAGTCTGCACGACCTCCCGGTCAAGGATCTTGATTCTCCGAGCCAAATCGGCTCTCTGAAAACTTAACGATCTCACTTGTGATTAAACACAGGCCCTTTTAGTCTTTTGGTGCAGGTTCTATGACACCCACAACCTCTTCCTTCGCGCTGTCAACTATCAATTTTCAGGTGCTAGCTCCTCTTCCATTAGCCCTTACTTGGATGTGACCTCGAGCTATGTCCTCACATAAGCATGCGATTGCGGGGTGACCTAGAGTGGTTTGAGACCACACCGCTTTTCTCCCCTCAATTCACTATCAGCTGCCATGTATCCCTTTGGAAATACCGTGGTTTCGATTGCGGCCCACTCTAAGATTTTTAAAACCCGATTGCTTTTTATCCCCGCTATTAAGCACGACTGTCGATCTTGCGATCTCAGGCATTGCCTCTTGATCGACGAATGAGATTTGTCCTCTTTCGACCTTGGTCAACTACCAGTCAGCAACCCTTTTCCTCCTTCTTCACACACTCCCAGATCTCCCCGATCTATCGACACATGCCCTTCTTTCAAATCGACGACTATGATTGATTTCGGCCCTTCAGGATTCGAGAGTTTCAAACTCTCTGCCCTTGCTTCCTCCATAGTACTTCTACTTGAAGTTGACGATCTGTCGATGCGTGTCCCTCACAGATCGATGGTTGTGATTCACTTCGGCCCTTCGAGCTTCGGGAGTTCCAACTCCTGCACACTTGCTTTCCCCCAGAGTGCTTTCACTCGAAGTCCACAGATCTATGTTGCGTGTCCTTCTGAATTTGAGGGCTACAATTCACTTTGGTTATTCAGACTTCGGGAGGTTCGAATCCTCCACACTCTCTTTCTCTTGGAGTGTTTTCACCCGAAGTCAATGATCTGTCGACACATGTCTCCCTCAGATCGACAACTGTGAATCGCTTCTGCTCTTCAGGCTTCGGGAGTTTCAACTCTTGCACACTCACCTTCTGAGTGTTTTCACCCAAAGTCTCCGATATATTTACACGTACCTCCTGGAGACCAACGATCAATATCTACTTTAGATCTTTGACGATTCAGTGATTTCACCTTCTCCTTGTCTATGAAAATTATGAAGTGATTCCTCTCTAGAGTTGTAGATCTTACGCCACCTATCCCTCTTGATGATGAACAATACCTAACCTATTCGGAACTTCGACGACTCTTCGCTCCTGTATGCACACATAGACTTAAATCTCGTGTACTTTACCTAGATCCGATGATCTGGAACGATATCGCTTCCTCCTGGACGAATCTTGACCGATAATTGATGAAATCTTCAAAGATTCACTCCCTTTGAATATTTCTCCTCTCTATCCCTTCTAAGATTGATTCTCTTGAGGATTTTGATCTCCCACACACTCACATTCTTGGGATCTTGAAAAAATCTAATCGAAGGATTTCTTCGAAAGAAACTCTTCCCCCACTCCTTGCACTTCTCTGTTATGGTTCTTCGACACTTAGTCGCTCCTTGACTCCGTGCATTCCTTGCACTTAGTCTAAGTTCTCGTTGTTCCTTTTGAACTCTTCTGAGTCAATTCAAGACTCTGTCGACACACTCCTTGCATACGATATGCACTCCTTGCATACGAGTTCCCAGAAGCAAAAAGATTAGAACTTATCCAGTTCATCACAGATTCATATGATCAACCCTGAACAATCATACATAAAAATAAATGAACTAAAACACACACAAAATACACTATTCATTCAATTACACCTCAAAATGAACACTGTCCAAAGAATTGGAACAATTCTGTATGTTCTATTCATTCATGGAATAAATTACATAGTATTACAGTTATTCACTGCGTCTTTCTTATTTTCCTATCTGCTAATCTAGGAAAACTCCTCCTATCTCTTGTTCTCTCTACTACTACTCTCTCCTAATACAATACAACAACAAAACTATCTAAGGAGTGGATCCTCGAGCTCTTCTCCGTCCTATCTTCAACCTATCCTATCAGTTTCTAACGGTTACCTACCTTGTCCTATTACAATAATTACCAGTTATTACCAGATAAGAGTTGACACTCTCTATATGCAACTCCTTACAGTCGTGCAAGACTTTACAAACAAGATATATTTAAAAAAATTGTTTTCAAAATATCTCAACAACTTGTTTTGTTTCTAAGTTAAATGTTGATTTGAAATTCTGTCATGCTGAGATGCCATATCCCTGCCTCCACGCTTGCTTCTTTGAATTTGAAGGTGATTCTCCTGCATCAAATTGATCCCAATATTAGAAGACATCATATTTATATCAAGGATGGCTCTCCTTCAATTCAATAGCCTCGTTACCAAATGAATCTTACCCTTAAAAACATTTTCAAAATATATCTATAATTTGTTTTAGATGTTGGTTTTATATATCCAATTTAAAACACTGAGTGGGTTTCCCCACCAGTCACTATCCCTAAAAAATGCGGGAAGTGGAAAGCATGTGTAGGATACCAAGATCCCATCAGGGCTACTTGGAAAGACCACTTTCCCATGCCCTTCAGTAACCAAGTCTTCGATGTTGTATAACGGAATAAATTTTTCTCCTTCCTTTATGGCTTTAGTGGCTACAACTAGAGCCAAATTTCTCCTTAGGACTAGGATAAAAAAGCATTCACATGATCTTGGGGAAAATTCATGTATAATGATATACATTTTTGGCCTATGTAATGACCCTACAACATTTCAACGAGTTTTATTCAACAAATTTTTAGACTTATTTCATGAGTATGTAGAAGTACATATGGATGACATCATAGTCTATGGTAAATCCTATGAGGAAGCATTGACTAATCTGAAAAGTGTGATATAGTGTTGTCAAGATATGAACTTATCCCTTAGTAATTATAAATATTTCATGCCAATGAATGAGGGCATAGTGATAGGACACCACATTTTATCTTAAGGTATTGAAGTTGACCCTGCCAAAATTAATGTTGTTATCCAATATTTACCTATACCCACCCAAAAAAATGTGATGTCCATAGGTTTCTTAGGCATGATGGGTACTAATGAAGATTAAATATAAACTTTACTAAGATTTCAACACATTTTTTTGTCCTTTTCATAAACGCTATTGAATTTCTTTGGATTGTAGAGTGTCAAAAATATTTTGAAACTTTAAAAGAGATACCGATCTCAAAAAATCCTTAAAAAATTTAAAACAGATATTGGTCTCAAAAAAGCCACCCGAAACTCACAACAAAAATCCCCTCTTGTCTTAGAAC
>JASDQU010102294.1:238362-249701 GCA_032191745.1 Picea mariana | reverse complement strand
AGATGAATGAAGATGAAACAATTAGCAAGTATTTTTTAAGAGTTGAAGAACTTGTAAATGCCATGAAGGGTCTAGGTGAGATGTTTGATGACTCACTCTTAGTTCAGAAGATTTTAAGATCTCTGCCTGATAAATTTAATCCAAAAGTCTCTGCAATAGAAGAATTAAATGATCTCAAAACTCTATCCATTGATCAACTTCTAGGAACTTTAACTGCATATGAAATGAGAATTAACAAAGATAAATCCAGTACTAGAGAAGCATCTTTTAAAGAAGACAAGAATACTGATTCAGAATTTGATGACATTGAGGCAAAATTTGTGAGAAGGTTAAAGAAAGGATCAAGAAAATATCAAGGGAAGTTGCCCTTCAAATGATTTAACTGTGGTAAGATAGGTCATTTTGCTTCTAAGTGTGCCCATCAGAAAAAGGACCAGAACTCTGATGATGAAAAGAAGTACAAGTACAAGAAATATAATAATAAGAAAAGTTTGGTTGCAAATAATGACAATTCCTCAGAAGACACCGATAGTGACTCATCAGGTGAAGATAAGACAAATGACTTTGTACTTATGGCCAAAGAGGATCATGATAATAAAAGAACAGGCAATGATGATAATGAGGAAGAAGCTGTGGTGGATTTGGAAGGAGAACTAATCAGTGCACTGGAAGAAATTGATAGACTCAAATCTAAAAACAGAAAGCTAAAACAATTGCTAACACAGTTTGAAAAAGACAGTAAAAAACATAATGAAGATTTTGCTCTGCTGAAAGTGGAATTAGAAGATGCAAAGAAGATAGAAGACATACTGAAACAACAACTGTCAGAGAAGAAACTCAGGTGTGATGCCCTAGAAGAAGAAATAGTAAAGACTAGAAAAGAAATGGAGAAATTCAAAGGACTGTATCATCAAAATTTGCCAAGTATAAAAGCATAAGAAGAATTAACCTCCATTCTAAATCAGCAAAGAAATTCAAAGCTGAAAGCTGGATTGGGATATGAAGAAGGATCAAGTAGTGATCATCCAAGTAACACAGAATCTATCAAGTTTGTCAAATCTTCAAACATTGACAACAGTCACTCTGCAGAGACAAAGAAAGAAAATCAGCCATCAAGATGGAATGAAAGGAAAAACCCCAGAACAGAATTTGTAGACCAGAAAGTTTATCGGCATGAATGAAATCGACCTCCTCAAAGAAGACAGACTTTTTCAAGGTACAAAAATTTCTTCTATGGTTATTGTTTTTTCTGCTCTAATTTTGGACACAAAGCTATAAATTGTTCTCTAAGATTTAGATATGAACAATCAAGATACTCAATGAATAACCATATACCACAACAAAGATTGAGAAAGTCAAGCAACAAACAATCACAGATTAGGAATCATGTGATGACTGGAAGAAGGACAGAGGAGAAACACAACAACAGTTATGAGCATAACAATCATTATGATCTTTTATTCAGTGAACCAGAATGCTACATCTGTCATAATTATGGACATAAGGCAACAAACTATCAGTTAAAGAAATATAACCCAGATCGGAATCCCACTGATGAAAATGTCAAAGTCTGGAAGAAGAAAGTAGATGACAAATGTGGACTAGCGCTATCAACCCAAAATAAAAAGAATCCCTGGTATATTGACAGTGGATGCTCCAAACACATGACTGGAGATAGAAGTAAGTTTCTAACTCTAAGTGATAGCAAATCAGAGAATGTAACTTTTGGAAATGATGCACCAGGAAAGGTGAAAGGTAAAGGAATTGTGAGTTTGAGTAATGGAAAAAGAAAAGCTCAAGATGTGCTGCTTGTAGATAATTTGAAACATAATCTGCTTAGTGTCAGTCAAGTCTGTGATCGAGGATGTGAGGTTGTTTTTACCTCTAAAGACTGTAAAATCAAATCTGTGGATTCAGGTAAGCTAGTTGCAAAGGGTATAAGAACAGAAAACAATGTCTATGTTTTAAAAGAAGAAGAAGAAGAAGAATGTAACTTAAGCAAATATGATGAAAGTTGGTTGTGGCATAGGAGACTTGGTCACCTAAATTTTGATCACATAATCAAGCTCAAAAACAATGGGGCAATAAAATATCTTCCAAAGATATCAAAGCCATATGACTCTGTCTGTAAGCCTTGTCAGATAGGAAATCTTACTCGCACTCAATTCAAATCAAAAACCTTTCCTTCAACAAAAAAACCTCTCCAGTTAGTACACATGGATCTATGTGGACCATCAAGGAAAGAAGGTACAGGAAAAGAAAATTAGTTTATGTTGATTATTGATGACTATTCTAGACTAACTTGGGTTGCCTTTTTGAAAGAAAAATCTGAAGCACTTGAAAAATTCAAAGTGTTTAAGGCTCTGACTGAGAATCAAACAGGAAAAAGGTTAAAGGCAGTAAGGTTTGATAGAGGAGGAGAGTTCAGTTCTGGAAACTTCAAATAATTCTGTGATAAAAATGGGATCAAAAGAGAATACACAATTCCAAGGACTCCACAGCAAAACGGAGTTGTTGAGAGGCAGAACAGGTCAGTACAACAAATGGCAAGATCTATGATGAATGAAAAGAACATACCTCAGACATATTGGGTGGAAGCAATTCATACAGCTGTTCATATCCTTAACAAAGCTCATCTTAGACCACACAGTGACAAGACCCCTTATGAACTTTGGTTTGGAAGACCTGCTTCAATCAAACATTTAAAGTTTTCAGGAGCACATGTTATATCAAGAACAATGATGAAAATATTGGCAAATATGATGACAGGGCTGATGAAGGTATTTTCTTGGGTTATTCTACAAATAGTAAAGGGTACATATGCTACAATAAAAGACTGCATAAACTGGTTGACTGTATAGATGTAAAAGTTGATGAAGAAATTCCAGTCAGAAATATAAACAATGATGAACCAAGAACATAAGATACAGTTGAAGATGAAGATGAATAGGTCCAAGGATCAGAAAGAGAAGAGGCTGGATCAGATGAAAATGTGAACATTCAAACTGATACAAGTCAACAGAAAGAAGCAAAAACTCCTCCAGAATTATCAGAAAGAATCATCCTGAAAACCAGATAATTGGGGATATAAATGAAGGAGTTCAGACTAGAAGGAAACTGATTAAGGACACTGAACAATCTCATGTTGCCTTTTTATCTATGAATGAACCTACAAATTTTGAGGAAGCTAGTCAGGAAGAAGATTGGATTAGAGCAATGAATGAAGAGATGGATCAGATTGAGAAGAACAATACTTGGGAGCTTGTCTCTAGACCTGAAAATAAGAATGTAATAGGTTCCAAATGGGTATTCAAGAATAAAATGAATGAAAAAGGACAAGTTGTTAGAAATAAAGCCAGATTGGTCTGTAAAGGATATGCACAAGTGGAAGGTCAGGACTTCAATGAAACTTTTGCACCGGTGGCAAGATTGGAGGCTATCAGAATGTTCCTTGCTTATTCCTATCATAAGAACTTCAAAGTTTATCAGATGGATGTTAAGTCAACGTTTCTTAATGGAGATCTAGAGGAAGAAGTGTATATGGAGCAACCTGAAGGATTCTCATTGACAGACAACCCTAATTATGTTTGTAAGATGAAGAAGGCCTTATATGGACTAAAACAAGCACCACGAGCTTGGTATTATAGACTGGACAAATTTCTACAAGAAAAAGGGTTCAAGAAAGGTACTGTTGACAGTAACCTTTACATTAAATCTGAAGGTGATGATTTACTAGTTGTTTTAGTTTATGTAGATGATATTATCTTTGGTTGTACTAATGAATCATCTGTTCAGTGGTTTTCTAACTCTATGCAAACAGAATTTGAAATGTCCATGATAGGAGAACTGTCATATTTTCTTGGTTTACAAGTAAAACAAAGCTCTGCAGGGATTTTGATCTCTCAAGAAAAATATTTGAAAGAGATATTGAAAAAATTTCAGATGGAAGATTCCTCTACAGTTAGCACACCTATGGTGGTTGGTTGCAGGCTGAGCAAAGATGATATCTCACCTGATGTTGAACAAAGGACATATCGTTCAATGATAGGCAGTCTTCTGTACATCACAACATCTCGTCCTGATATAATGCAAGCTGTTGGAATGGTAGGCCGTTTTCAGTCTGCTCCTAAACAAACTCACTTGGTAGCTGTTAAAAGAATATTCAAATATCTGAAGGGAACAATTACATATGGACTGTGGTATCCTAGAAATTAGAATTTCCAGTTAACTGCCTATTCAAATGCAGACTGGGCTAATTGTGTTGATGAGAGAAGGAGCACCAGTGGAGGAGCATTTTTTCTGGGTGACTCATTAGTTGCATGGATTAGTAAAAATCAAGGATCCATTTCATTATCCACTACAGAGGAAAAATACATTGCTGCTGCTACTTGTTGCACACAGATCTTATGGATGATACAAACTCTTGCAGATTTGAAGGTAACTTACACTGATCCTATTCCAATTCATTGTGATAACACCAGTGCCATAAGTGTCTCCAAGAATCCTGTTCTTCATTCCAAGACTAAGCATATTCCTATAAAGTATCATTTTCTCAAAGAACAAGTATCAAACAGAATTGTTCAACTGAACTATATACCCTCTACATAACAGATTGCTGATATTTTTACTAAACCATTAGTTGCGACCCCTTTTGGATATCTTCGTCAAAAGCTAGGGGTTACAAACTCTTGTGTCTAATATGTGCACCTGGTCAGGGGGAGTGCTTATCGAATATCTGGTGAATTTCATAAATGCTTATAGATGACAGGGGGAGTCTGTTTTGCAACAAGATCAGAGGGAGAATATTTCTTCTTTGACATTGATGTCAAAGGGGGAGAAAAGATCTCTTTTGAATACAGAGGAGAGTCGAGTCTGAATGGCCGAATGCAGAGGAGAATTGGGTCTGAATGCAAGTGTTGCCATCAATGCCAAAGGGGGAGATTGTTGGCAAACTCAGTGAATAGACAGCGAATTCTTGCCATTGATGGAAACAGTGAAGATGACAGGAAAACAGAAGACAAAGTTCAGAGAGGTGATTGATCGAAAGCAGTGAATGATCGTGCGCAGATGTCGGAATCCTTTAAGGATTCGAGGAGAATAAGTTCAGGAGGAATAGCGTTCTTATACATGTAGGAAGCTCAGGAGGGAGCAACTGGAGCCGTCGGATCGACCTGAAGAGAACAGATCTGGACCGTTGGTTTACGTGTCTAGGAGGAGCTCAGGAGGAGCCCATAGGGGAAAGAGACCGAGAGCTGTCGAATCTCACTCGGAAATCCCGACAACTGCTGGATCGGGAGAAGCTGCACAGAGGTTAAGCGCAGGAGTAGGCGTGTAGAAGAAGTGATCTGAGCCGTCAGATTGGAAGCAGATACCCGTCAGTCATCGGATCTGTAGAAGGTACACAAAGGTTAAGCCTCAGGAGGAACACAGAGAGGGAGAATAGATCTGAGCCGTAGGATTTGAGAAGAAAACCCAACAACCGTCGGATCTGTAAGAGTCGTGCAGGGGTTAAGCTCTACTGTGCAGAGGAAAAATCCTGGACAAGTCATCGGGATATTGGAGAGAGAATCCTAGCCGTTAATCTGGGCAAGACACGCGTCATCATTCTGGTGAGGCATCGGGTATTGGCCATTGGGAAATCGGGGATCCCGGTGACAAGTGAACCGAGACATCGTAAGTCTCAAAATCCCGGAGGAATAGGGACCGTACATTTGCAAGGACAGGTGGCAAAGGATCGGGCGCCGTCGGAGTTTTGCTCATCGGAGAATCGAGAATCGGAGTTTCACGAGTCCCATGTACAATTACAACAGAAACCCCGAAATCGCGATGAAAGAAATCCTGACTGAATCTGAACCGTTAGATCAACATGTGATCTAGACCGTCGATCCAACTCACGTCAGATAGGGACACGTGGCACAACTAGGTAATGACAGGTGTCAGGCAGATTCAAAACTTCAGGCACATGTAAGTCACGAATAAGAGTGACACGTGGCAGTATTTAACACGTGTCAAACCACGAGTGATGTCAGCAGAGTATCGGGAATCGGGGATCAGGACTTTGAAATGTTCAATTCACTTGACAACGAAAACCCCGAAATCGTGATATGCGATTTCGCAATTTGATCGCAGCCGTTAGAGCAAGAATGAGATTTGGACCGTTGATTTCCTTCATCGGAGAATCGGGGATCGGGAATTCCATAGGCATGTGCATAGTGACATCGAAAATGCCGAAACCCCGATGAGAGGTTTGACTGAGGTCATGTGTTGATGGTCATGTGGGTCAAGCCTAAGCTCAGGAGGGCTAGCGCGTGGAAAGGAGCGTTGGGATTTGGACGATCAGGAATCACGCGGGTGTGCATTGAGGCATCACAAACCCCGTAGCCCTGACAGGGTAAGGTTGTGGTCATGGAATCACGGTCACGTTGACCGGGAGCTAAGCTCAGGAGGGCTAGCATATGAAAGTGCTGAAACCCGGTTTAAAAGGTAAGAATTATAAAGATTATCTAACGGTGCAGATAAGGTTTGAAAGTGATCGGAGGGCTGCTGTTCTTCCTCACACATTAACGCTTCAGTTATGAATCCGTTAAGAGAAACGGACTAATAATGACAAATCGGTTAGCATTACAGCTGCCAAGACAAATGTCCTTGTATTACCTATTTGAAGGGGAAGTGGAATCATCAAGGAAGCGTGTATAAAAGAAAATGAGCGAGACTGAATGGTGTTGGCTGTTCTGGATGGAAAAAGCATGAAATAGTAAGAAAGGTGAAAGGAGAAGAGGCTGAGTATGAAATTTTAATAGAGATACAGAATGGAATGAAATGTAAAAGAGAGACAAAGCAGAATGACATACAGAGCAGAAGAAGAAGAACAGAATGACAGAAGAATGTGATGCAGAGCTGACCTGTTGAGGAGGAGAAGAATTGCAGAACAATTTGTTGAAGATCAGATTTACAGAACAGAGTAAAAATGGTAAGAAGTGATTTATCTACATAAGTTGTCTGTGTATTCATTATTTAATATTTAAGGGTGGTTGGGAGGTGCTTGGGAGGACTGTTGTCCTCAGAGGTTCAAGTGGGAGCTTGAACACAGGAAGTTGTAGCTTCCATCTGGTTGTGGCCAGAGAAACAAGGGTGGCAGGGTGGTGCTAGGGAGAACAAGTGTTCTCTGTTATGCAGGTTGGAGTCTGTGTAACTGGAAGTTGGTGCTTCCATCCAGTTGGTGCTGGAATATTCAGGGAGTTGGTGCTTCCTTCTAGTGGGTGCTAGAGAAACCAGAGAGTTGGTGCTCTCAAACAAGCTGCAGCTTGTAAAACAGAGGTAGCAGCCTCACATTGAGTTGGTGCTCAATTGTAAGTGATGTACAGAACTGAAAAATATTGCCTATCATTTCGAAGAAGAAGAGNAGTTGTTTTAGTATTTCCAACAAACAATGCCCATTTCCTCTCTACACCAAGAGAACTTCATAACACTCACATACTTGGTCAAAGAGTATGCTATGTTTTCCAAAGTGTCTACTTTCTCCAACAACATGTTCTTTCTTTATAATGATGTCTCTCACGAAATAGTATCGTACATCAATATACTTCATCCTGGAATGGTAAGCAGGGTTCTTTACAAAAAATATTATGCTTTAACTTTCAAAATGTATCTTTGTAGCTTTCTTCTCAAAACCAATCCCTAAACACAACCGTTGCAACCATACAACTTCTTTGCTTTCATGATTGGTTTCCATGTATTCAAATTGTGTTGTTGGCAATTCTACGACCTCTTATTGATCACTTATCCATTTTATTTCTCCACTAAACATATTGATCACATATTCATTGGTTGACCTCCATCGATCAAAATCTCCATCCTAGTCGGCATCGACAAAGCCATGTATGTTTACTTCTCTGATAGTTCCAGGTTTCCCTTGGTAGCATATATCATACTCCATTGTACCACACAATACCTGGACACTCTCTTGAGATTAGTTCAGTGCTCTTTTCTAGGTGTTGACATATATCTTCTCAATACTCCCATTGTATGAGCAATATCTGGTTGAGTGCATACCATCACATACATCAACCTACTAATGACACTAGCATAGGGAACATGTGGCATGTCCTCGATTTATTCCCGTGTCTTTGGACACTATTCAATGATTATATTTGATCCCATAGGAATTGGTACCTTGATAGGGCTAGAATACTGCATGTTGAAACACTCCAAGACTATTTCAATGTACTTTCTCTGATTTAACCAAAGCTCTGTAGCTACTCGATCTCTCTTTATCTCCATTCTGAAAATGAAGTTTGTTTCATAGAGATCCTTCATGTTGAACTTGGAGTACAACTACATCTTCACCTCCTTTATTATTTCCATGTTGTTTCTGACCAACATCATGTCGTCGACATATAAAGATACATATATAAAATTCCCACCTTCTTCCTTGGAATATACATGGCGATCATCCTTTCTTCTCACAAAGCCCAAACTAAGCATGTATGTGTCAAATTTTTGGTACCACATCCTTGGTGATTTCTTTAGACCATAAATGGATCTCTTCAATTTTTACATGCACTCTTTCTTGACATTTATTGCAAAACCTTTAGGCTATTTCATGTAGATTTTTTCTTCTAAGTCCCCATGTAGGAACAATGTCTTTACATCCATTAAATCTATTTCAAGATCAAATTTTGCAGCCAAATAAATTAGTACTTAAATGGAAGTTAATTTTTCAATAGGGGAAAATCTCACCGAAGTCAACTCCCTTGACTTGGGAATACCCTTTCGCTACTAGTCGAGCTTTGAATTTGTCAACTTGACATGTTGTGTTCAACTTTTTTTTGAACACCCACTTTCTACCAAAATGTTTACTTCCATTAGGTATCTCAACCAAATCCCACATTTCATTATTGTACACATATTCCATTTCTTTGACCATGGTGTCCTTCGAGAGTTTACTCTCTATCAAGTCAGCTACCTCTATGACCGACTTGGGCTCCTCATCAATGACAGATAACACAAATGCAGAATGAAAATTAGGTGGATTATACCTTTCAACTGATTTTCTTAATCGTTCAGACCTCCTTACAACTGGATTCGGTTGTTCCACCTCTTCAAACTTGGAAGTTCTTCTAACTTCCCTGAAGACCACATCTCAAATATACATTGTCTTCCTTAACAACAGATCCCATAGCTTATATCATTTTACTCCATCCTTGTAGCCAATGCAAATACACTTGACTACCTTATTTTCTAGATTTTTCCTCTTTTCCTCGGGAACATGGAAAAATGCATCACATACAAAGACTCTGAGATGTGAAAGTGAAGGATTCTTAACAAACCACACCTCGTGTGGAGTTGAGTCAACTAGCTAATGAATGAGCAATATTTACCAAATATTTTGTAGTGTCAACTACCTCTGCCCAAAATTCTTGTGCAAACCCAACACCACTGAGTATGCTCCTTACCTTATCCATCAACATCATGTTCATTATTTCAACAAATCCAATTTTTTGTGGGGTATATGGTGTGGTATTTTTACATGCTATGCAATACTTCTTACATAACTGCTCAAATTCCTTTCCACGGAATTCACCTCCATTGCTAGTTATCAACATCTTGATCTTCTTATCTGTCTAGTTTTCCACAAGAGATTTAAACTCTTTGAATGTTTTGAAAACCTCTAATTTCTTCCTTATGAAATATAACCATGTATTTCTGGAAAAATCATCTATGAAGGAAACATATTATAGAGATCCTCCTAGTGAAGAGACAGATATAGGCCCAAACATGTCACTATGTATCAATTATAGAATCCCTCTTTCCCTTGTATATCCAAATGGGAAACTAACCCAATTTGTTTTCCATATATTCAATGTTCGTATAAATTGACTTCCAAATTACAATAAGGAAAACCTTTGACCATACCTTAGTTGTGCATAACTCGAAGTCCCTTTTTTCCAATATGTCCCATTGTTAGTGCCATAACATGGTCAGGTTGACTTGATAAAGAACAATCGAGTCATTTTGAATCAATCGAGTCAAGTCGATTCAAGTCTCAATTGAGTCAACTTTAGAAACAACATTGCATCCAATAGAGTCGATACTCCCTAAAAACTTGTATAGGGTTCCAATCTGAAATCCTTTCATTAAGAGCATCACTCCCCTGACCATTTTTCACGTTGTTGATGAAAAGGAATGACCTTATCCTAATACCAACATTTTCAAATTCTTCCTGGCTAGAGCAAAATAGTTGAGATTATTACCCTGTGTTTATAGCCTCTTTTACAAAAAAATCAATTAATTCTCAAGAAATATGTCCTTGGAATTAATGCTATTTTTTATAATTGAAATGTATCAAAGAAAATAAAATATTCATAACAAAAAATATTTTTAATATTTTAATTTTTTTTAACATCTTTAGAAATAAAAAACTGATAAAATATTACACAAAAAAACTCAAACAAGACTTCAAAACCATCCAAATATTTTATTTGTTCAAGTCTAAAATACAACCAACAACATTCTTCATACCCAAAAGGTAAGGACCAGAATGAGACTTGGTAGTCATAAATGGTATATTACATCATACATAGACCATTGGTATCATTAAGTGAAACCAAGACTAAAACAAGGCTGAAATGATAGGCCACAAATGCCATTGCCTTGACTTTGCAAAAAATCCTCAATCAATACTAAAAACTAATCTAGAAATCTCATAAGAATCCAAAGACTATCATAGATAAGTGATCAACCTTGTGAAGTATATCAACAAATCAATACTTCTTGGCTCTCCTTATTTCCACCTTCAGTAGGATCCTAATATCAACAATAAGTCCTTAGCACTTATGTATTTCAGAGATGAATGAAATAATAAAGTAATCTCACTTAAGAAGCAAGATAAAACCTTATCAGAGTTGTTCTTTCTATCATTCTCTCTTTTTTTCTTGTCCCTTGAAATCTTATTTTATTCCTTTCAAAAGTAGTTTGAGAAGTTAAACTACCTTTGGTTAAGTCATTAACTAATTTTAGTTAATAGGGACAACTTATAAAATAATAATAATATTTAATAATAAGGATAAAATAAATACTAACTAATAGGTGGGGACCCCCTAATTACTCTTTTAATTTTTTAAATAATTTTCTCCTTGTTCCTCCTTTGAAATATATATAAATTAATGCCATCAAACATCCAATTAAATATCAACATAACCCTCATTCCAATTAGCCCATAGAAAAATTTGTAAACATCCCTTTTATATATATATATATATATATATATATATATATATATATATATATATATATATATATATATATATATATATATATATATATATATATATATATAT
>JASDQU010102294.1:174936-238356 GCA_032191745.1 Picea mariana | reverse complement strand
CCAAAAATTGTCATAATATGTCAAAATGAATATATCATCAACTGCTCTTAAAATAAAAATTGCCCAAAATGTTGAGTAATTAACATGTTCCAAAAATAATATTGCTATGAAAATAACCAAGAATGGTGAATAATCAATCTATCCAAAACATACAGTTGTCCCAAAAATATCCAGCACTGTCCTCGTCAGTAAAAACATTATAATAACAATATAAAATCAAAAGTCATACTTTTTATGTGAGGCAACTTGCCTCTGTTTAATTTATTGTGGCTTTATGACTTCCAAACCTTCATCAACTGGTGCTTTAACTCTTGTTGTTGATGATTTCAGATGCATGTCCTCAAAGGAACTATGTTTACTTTCAATTTTTTGATGTTTGGAATGAGAAGTGATTGAATGTGAAGATCTCACTGATTGGGCATGTTGTTTTCCCTTACTAGACTTGGGTTCTAGAATCTGATATTTAAGCTTCTTTAATGGCTAAGTGGAATGGGCATATCCTTGAGGAGGTGGAGGTAATGGAAAGGAATTTGTGGGAAATCCTTGGTATTGATGCTAAGGAGGATTAATAATTTCATTCCAACCATCATTGGTTGGAATCTCAGAAGGTAATGAAACATGTGGCGGTACATGGATTTTAACAATGCTTGGATGATGCTGAAAGGGTGGTGTTGTAGGTGGAGGACGAGGTTGGAAATCCCCTTGTCTTGCTATGTTCAAAAAACCGGTTTGTAAGAGATGGTCAAACTCCTCAGAGTCAACATCGAAATGGATTGAGAATCATAGTCTTTTATTCCCCCAAAAATCATTAGGCCTCCTCCCTCTTTTCCTGTTTCCTCTGCCACCACTTCCTCTACTGAAGAAACTCATGTATAAGTGTAAACCAGAGTTAGAGAATGCATACAATAGCCAATAAACATCAATTACCATTTGCTTAATATAACTTAGAAACAACTTTGTTGACAACAAAAAACTTGCAAGAAATCAAGGAGATACAAATGGAAAGGTCAATCAAGATATCATTTCTCTCTTCCAATCCTTCAATATCACATAAGTAATTATTATTTAAGAACATGGGAGAGACAATGTATTTGGAAATATGATGGGATTGTAATGTGCGAAAAATGACATAATGGTAAGGAAATATGACGGAACATGTTCAAAATAATTTGTCATTGAACATACACAAGGTCAAAACAATCCCTTTATAATTTCTCTATCATTTTGTATTCACCCTTTGCCAATATTTTATTGTAAAAAATATACCATACATTAGGGGGAAAGACTTATGAAACAAAATGAATATGTAATTGGTAGATGGGAATAACTCTTGGAAAGTGAAAATATGGAGCAGTTGGCCCTGACTAATATAAATTAAATTTATCAAGTATAACCAGTCTGCAACATGGGAATAACTCTTGGAAAGTGAAAATATGGAGCAGTTGGCCCTGACTAATATAAATTAAATTTATCAAGTATAACCAGTCTACAACATACTTCTTCAAAATATGATCATAACCATGTATATGTCCCCAATCATAACATGCTCTTAATTCCATTATCAACATCATCCAGTCAATAAATACTTAATTTCATAACACAAGGGGAAAGATAAATGAACATTTGAAATGATATATGAATATGGGAATGAAGAAATAATTTATGGAAATTGAAAACATGAGGGAATCGATCCTATGTAATGAAATAAAGCATTCAAATCCTTAAAATAAATCTCATTCCATTTAATATCAAGCCATGAGAAATGATAACTATCAATTGCAAACATATGACAAACTCAATTGAAACCCTTTTTTCCAATAGTAATAATCAATGAATGCACATAACTTATATCACCCATTCTTTTGAACAACGAGACAAGTGATATGTTTCTTTTAAATTTCCAGCAGATTTTTCGATATAGTTCTTTAAAACCAAACTACCATTAGACTATGTAACCTCTTGTTAAAGTCAGGGTTTGAAGATGAAAACATTCATTTGTAAAACCAATGTAAACCATTTCAATAAATTTTTGTATAAACAAAATTGAATAGGGCTGAAGAAAGCATTTAGCATGTTCGTTATTTCAAGTTTCCAATACATCAAATATTAATTCCAATAAAATAACCACCACATCCAATAATTGATCGATGCGTATTGAAACTGGTTGTATCTCATAAATTGCCAATAATTGAAACTTGACACATTCATTCTTTCATCATAGCTGGGAAATTTTTCATCGTATTTAAAGAGTATAGGTTTACCAGAATTCTCTTTGCAAGGTTTAAAATATACTCTTTTATATGCAGGAATGTGAAACCCTAGGGTTTAACAACAACAAACTTTAATTCAAACAACAACCAAGTAGAACGATAAGATAGATTTTAAACGCTTGGGTTTGAACCCAGACCAAAATTTTCCCTGTATATCATTGCTCGAGACAAAATTTCTAGAGAAAGAAATGCAAGGTGCAATCCCAACACAGATATGGAAAACCCATAACCCTAGTTCGAAGTAGGAGGTGATACAAATTACACAGGCTTCACTCAAGATAAGTGTTATACATAGAGAGAGTAGGAGGATCAAATGAAATTCATAATGAAGGGAATGTCAAGGAGTTTCCCTCTTTCATTTTCAAAAAAAAATTAAAATACCCAGGCTTATGTTATCATCATCCCAGGGTTGATTACCCATTTTCACCATAAAATATGTTGATGAAGCACAAATCTGAGACAGTTTGAAAAAGAACATGCAAGACATTACAAAAAATTGATGTATATGAGCAAGAGAAACAATAATAAGGTGAACCAACATTTCATCCTCAGGAGGAATAACAGAATGAAATCACAAGCAAAGCAATATGCACATTCACAATCAACAAAGCTCCTTCTAAATTATCATTACAAAATATTCAATATGCATTGATGAGTATTAGCTACAACAATATACCTTCACTTAACCGCTTATTTTTCCTTTGAAAAGATGATTTTTCACTATGAAACTACCATGGTTGAACAAAATAATATTTCCAGATCTCAATCTCAAACTAACAAAATGAAAATGCCAGAATGCTCAAGGTGGTAAGCCCAACGAAAATCCTGTGTCTATGCATCCAATGCATGAGACCTTACATCGCCTTAGTATTTATTCCTTTTTCCATGTCATACTTCCACCAATAAACCACAATGAATAGAAAAACCATACTTACCATGCCAAATATTCAATAGTTCACATGCTTCACATCCAAGTCAACAAAGTTTTCAAATGATTATGGAATGAAGACCAACCCAAAATTGTTTAGAATTAACCCTCAGTCATAACAAACCCGATGTGATGGTATGTATTTGTCACCATAAATTTCTAAAGAAAGATTCGAATGATATGAACATGCCATATGAAATCAATATGAAAGACTTATATTATTCCACATGCATCGTGTTGAATAGAAGACCCAACATTTTATCATATCGTCCTTAACATATATATTAAAGAATAATATATATGAAATATGGAAACTTAACATACCATATGTAAGGTCATATTGTTATGTTTAGATAACAATTAATGTTTGGTCATTGTGATCATCAAACCTTTTTTTTTAAAGTAACAATCACCATATCCCTTGCAATAGACTTGTATATTCCATGAGGAATTTAATATATAGCAACCCTTTGATAATACAATAAAACCACAATTTTTTGCATGAATGTAATGTGACATAGATGTCAATGCATTTGCTGCTAATAATAAAGGCATAGACTTATACCTTTTCAACCATCACTTATGGAGCAAAATGTGTCAAGAATACTAAAGAAGACTGCAAATGATCATCATTTAGAACAAGTGCACGTCCAATTTATTTTCTTTAACTATGGGGTCCAACCTATAGTTAAGTATTTATAATAGTAGATAATAAGATTTTTTTTTTTTAAATAGTGCCTTGCAATCATTTGCAGGCTTGGTGGCTTAGTTGGTGATTTTATGAGTCAACACATGTATCCTTTTGAAACAAAGTGTGCATGCTTACAACACTCATTTGGCTAACATATCACATATTTCTTTCGAAACCCGAAATATGTAACACACCTAGAATGGTCCTTCTCCTCCCATCTTGCAGTATCAGTCGGATTCTTCCTCGCCCAACAATTTTGATTGTCGAGTCATCCCCAGAGAATACATCTCGCCCTTCATATCTCTCATATTTACAAAACCATTCTCTATGGGTTGTCATATGAAAGGATGCACTTGAGTCGATCAACCAAAAATCATGATCCAATTGTGTAATGGTCAATGCCATATACACATCACATCCTTTATCTGGAGTAGTCTTTCTCTCATTCAACTACTTCTTGTTGGATCATGGACTAGTCTCAGTCACCTTTGAATTGCATTCTCTCTTGTAGTGCCCATCTTTACCACATTTCCAACACCTTCTCGTCGACTAATTCAGAGATTTATATCTATGATCCAAGTGGATATCAATGGACACCCACCTAATCCAACTAGCTCATCTTGGCAATTTTTCAGTTTGGCATTTTTTTCCTAGTTTTTGGGTCCTGAAATTTTGGGGTTGTTTTGAGGCCCTGAACAACATTTTTAGGGCTCACCACAGTCAAACTATTTGATGAAGTTATATTTTTATAACATAATGTGTATTCCTTATATATACCTTTCCAATGGGCTATCGTGCACCTAGAACGAAGATCGTATGCAAAAGTCATGACCCCAAGGAGTTGATGTACTAACTTACCCCAATGGGGCCCACATGACTTTTGACGCTTCATCTCCTAGGGTTAGGTTTTTGGATGTATAGGGTTTTGTAATTAATGTTTATTGTAAAAATGATTTCAGAGCCTCAATGTACTCATCTTCCTGCGAATGAGCACAACCATCACATCTCTTCTCAGAGATAAGTCACCACCATTATAGCAAGCTTGTTTTTAGTCTGCATTTTATAGTTTCAACATATTTCTTTATTGAATAGAAGCCAATTTTAATGTATCTATGTTATTTTTCCTTGTGTCTCTATGTTAATAATAATAATAATAATCTGTGTTCATTTCATTCTTCTCATAAAATATGGATCATTGGTATCAGAGCGGTCTGCTCCTTGTCGTTCTTAGTGCATGTCCCCGACAAGGTCAGGGTACAAATATTTGGGTTTCGAGCTTGTTTCTATTGAGGATACAATATCTCACACTCCCAAGAAACCTTCCATGGTGGGAGAAAATAAAGACGACGAAACAAGAGATCCTTTCAAACTGTTTCTCGAGGAAGCCTTCACGCAAAAAAGGAACGAGATGATGGATAATTTTACATAAATCCTTCGATGACTACCAACAAGGGACACATCTTCCTTGAGCAGAAGCATCGTCCCCTTAAAGGTGCAGATCAACTTTGATATTTCTATATTTTAAGGTAATATAGATGCAAATGATGTAGACAAATGGTTGAATCTGCTAGAAGGCTATTTTTCTATCCTTAACTTTTTGAATACCTCAAAGTCGTTCCCCATGTAAAAGTTTGGGGGGAGACTTTTTGTGAGAAAAAGGAAAAAAAGGAACCCTCACTATTTACAGTCACACTCACCTAGGAATCCTTCAGGGATGATATTAAGGAACAATACTACCACTTTGGAAGTTATGATGACCTGCATACAAAATGGACCACACTGTGGCATGAAAGGGCACAACTTGTGCCAGAGTTCAAAAATATCTTTCATACCTTGCGAACCAAGTTGGGTATCAAATATTCTAATTGAAATCTAGTGCTCAAGTATTGCATTGGTCTACATAGATACATCTAGGTAGAAATGAATTTTCTGGACATTTCATCCTTGGACGCAACCTATCGATATGCTGTCAAAATTGAGCAGAATGACATGAAAATTTGGTTCTGGGAACCCCTCAAAGTAGAAGCAGGGCAAGGGAAGCCCAAACCCGTAGAACAAAGGGTAGAGAAAAGATGGACAGCCTTAGGACAAGCAGTCTAAGCCGCAAACAAAGAAGGACAATGGAAAGACAAAGAAATATATCGAGAAGTGGTGCGACTTCCATAAGAGCCCCTGGCATAACACTGATGATTTTGACTCAAAGAAGTCATTGGTGGATGAGGTGAAAGTCTTTGAATTAGATGCAAGTTTCGACTCTCATTGAGAACCAAAAAAGGGGAGATGGATCATTGAAGAAAAACCTAGTGCCACCGTTTCTACCACCAAGATCCAACCCGATGAACCTGATGATCCAAAGGAAGGTGGGCACCTCTTTCATTCGCATATGTGGGTGAAAGGAACCTTGTTGCACTTCATCGTTGATAGCAGTAGCCAAAAGAACCTCATCTCAGTGGAGGTCATCAAGAAGTTGGCCTTACTGATAACGCCACACTTGCAACCCTACACCATCAGATGGCTCCGCCAAGGAAGCAATCTTTGTGTCATCCAAAAGTGTTTCCTTTCATACGACATTAAGCCCTTCAAAGACGAGGTATTATTTGATGTTTCTCCCCTTGAAGTTTGTGATGTTATTTTGGGCCAACCTTATTTATGGAAACGTCATGTTGTATATGATTCTAGGCCTCGCAGTGTTATTATTACTTTGAATAAGAAATTGTAGAGGATACCTGAGGTGGTCCCACTTAGTTCCATTTCCTTGATCTATACCAAGCAATGCAGGAAGGTCATCTCTTAGATCGATAAGATTGTATTCTTTGTGATTCGCTCTCAAAGTGAGAGAAAGATTGCATCCACATCTAGGGCCTCCATGACCGACCTCTCCACATAGCAGAAGCAAGTGGATAGGTTAATGGAAGAATACAAATAAATCTTCTCCTGACCTACTAGGGTACCTATGCACTGTCTGGTCAATCATTCCATCGATCTGACCATGGGTGCATCACTGCCCAATGGACCATTCTATCGTCGCTCTCTGCTAGAAAATGAGGAGATCAAGTAAGATCCAAGAACTGCTCCAAAATGGGCACATATGACATAGATCATCACCTTGTGGAAGCCCAATCATGCTTATGTAGAAGAAAGATGATACTTGGCGACTCTCCATTGATTACCGGGACCTAAATAAAATCACAGTCAAGAACTAGTACCCGATTCCCCAAATTGACGATCTCCTTGATCAAATCAAGGGGGGGAAATACTTCAGTAAGATTGATCTAAATTCCGGCTACCATCATGTCCCAATAGAGTAGACAGATGTATGGAAGACTTCCTTCAAGTAAAAATAAGGTGTTTTTGAATGGTTCATCATGCCCTTTGGTTTAACAAATGCCCTGGTAAATTTAATGAGAATGATGGACGATATCTTGCGACCTTTCACCAATTATTTTGTAGTGGCGCATCTGGATGACATACTCATCTACATTAAGATTTGGGCGGAACACTTGAAATGTATTCAACAGGTTCTACACACTCTACGGCAGCACAAGCTATATGCCAACTTGGAAAAATTCTCCTTCGACATGGACAATGTCCAACACCTAGGCTACATTGTTGATGAGCATGGTGTGCATGTGGATCCTGCCAAGATCCAGGTCATCTGTGATTGGAAATCCCTAACCACACTCACTGAGCTTCATATATTCTTAGGCCTTGTCAATTTCTATTGCAGGTTCATGTTGGGATTCTCCCATATTACATGGGCCCTCAGCCAAGTAACCAAGGGTGGTGGTAAGGAAAAGTTTGTGTGGGGCCTGGCCCAACAACAAGTGTTTGATGATTTGAAGAAACTCTTATGCTCAACCCTAGTTATTTCATCACCCGACCTACAAGAATCCTTTGAGATCAAGACATATGCTTCAAACTATTTTGTGGGCACAGTTCTCACTCAACACGACCACCTCATGGCCTATCATATTGAGACACTATTAGATGTCATCCGTAAGTACCCTACTTACGCCAAATAAATGTACTACATTGTGTAGTCCTGCCTCCAATGGAGGCATTACATTCTTGGGAAGGATACAATCATCCACACTGATCATAAACCACTGTAGTTCATGTAGACACAAGGAAAATTGTAGAATGACTGCCATCATAAGTGGTCGACCTACTTGCATCAGTTCCACCTCAACATCAATTATAATACATGAAGCACCAACAACATTGTTGATTTCCTCAACTGAACTCCAGTCGTGACACTCACCATGATGCTAGAATCTTGCGTCCATGATACCTCTGAATGGCCCTACCTCTATGAGAAAGATCCTAACTTCGCCACCATCTACAAGATGTTGGGAAAAAACACAACTGTCACTAATTTCCATCTTCAGGATGGGATATTGTGCCATCTGGGACATATTTGCGCTACATCAAGTGAGTGGGAGAAAATGATTTGGGAAGCCCACTACATTCGGGTGGAAGGACACTTCGGCATAGAAAAGATAGTGGCAGTGATGCAACAACATTTCCACTAGTAGAAACTTCAACAGAATGTCAACAAGTATATCAAGTCATGCATTGCATGTGCTATTACCAAACTAGACACTAAGAAACAAGGTATGTACACCCCTCTCCCTACTCTTGACAGGACCTATGAATCCATCTCAATGGACTACATGTCGGGCCTTCCATCCACCAATCGGGGAAATGAATGTGTTTTTGTGGTTTTTGATCGCTTTTCCAAGATGAAAATTATGACCGCCTACAAGAAGAGCATCACATCAGTTTCCACTTCCAAGATCTTATTTGAATGAGTGTGGGTGCATTTTGGGATACCACAAACCATTGTCTCATATCGAGACAATCTTTTCCTCAACACATTCTGGTCGAGCCTTTGGTCACTGTTGGAAACCAAACTCACTAAATCCACTGCCTTCCACTCCCAGATGGATGGCCAAATCGAGGTCATCAACCATACAATCATGCATATCCTGCGCATGTACAATTCCAATCACCCCTGCACATGGGATGATATTCTTCCCTATGTTCAACACAACTACAACAGAGCCATACATAGCTCAATCGACCACATCCCCTTTCAGGTGGGGTTGGAATTTCAACCATTGGGTCCCATGGATGTTGCACTACCCCTTGCAGCCACCCCAGAAGACTCATCACATGCTCAAAATGAAAATGGCAAAGCCACCTGGTTCATTGAGCATATCCAACACATCTGCCAACATGTTCAAGATATTTTACAAAAGTCCAATGCCAAGTACAAACAATGCCATGATCAACATTGGGCGCCACACAAGTTTTAGGTGGGAGACAAATTTTGGTTGCACTTGCATAAAGAATGACTTACAGGGCCCCATCGAAAGCTTCGTCCACTCTGTTATGGACCTTACATCACCACCAATGCTATGGGTGACAATGCTTTTGAGCTCAACATTACTCCCTTCCTTTGATTTCACTCAGTGTTCAATGTGGATCTCCTTCTGCCATATTTTCCACCATTATTGGACACCTTAGAGATAGAAGAACAATTGACACCAACAGAGCTCAAACCTTACTACATGGAACATGCATCCACTGATCATATCATGGACACATAGGTCAAGGGAACTCACCAACAGATGATCCAACTTTATCGGGTTGTCAAAGCAGGGAAACTCCTGCACCAAGGCAAGTGGTTCACTCGGGGCCAAATTCAACAGAAATTTCCTCATCTGATGGGGGAAATCAATGAAATGGAGACCATTTCTTGTGGATATCAGTGACCAACCACCTATTCCAACTATCTCATCTTGGTAGTTTTTTCCTAGTTTTCGGGTCTTGAACTTTCAGGGCCATTTGAGGCCCTAAACAACATTTTTTGGGATCGCCACAATCAAACTATAGAATTTGTTAGAGTTTGATGGCATAATGTGTATTCCTCAGATAGAAATTTCCAATGGGATATCATGCACCTAAAATGAAGATCATATGCAAAAATTACGACTCCGAGAAGTTGATGTACTAACTTACGCCAAGGAGGCCCACATGACTATTGGCACTTCATCTCCTAGGGTTAGGTTTTTGGATGTCTAGGGTTTTGGAATTCATGTTTATTGTAAAAAGGTTTTTAGAGCCTCATTGTACTCATCTTATTTTGAATGAGCGTAGTCGCCACATCTCTTCTCATTGATAAGCCGCTACCATTATAGCAAGCTTGTTTTCAATCTACATTTTACAGTTTCAACATATTTCTTTATTGAATAGAAGTCAATTTTACTGTATCTTTGTTATTGTTCCTTGTGTCTCTGTGTTAATAATAATAATAATATGTTTTCATTTCATTATGCTCATAAAATCTAGATCAATCTACCCTTCAACTTATAATTTCTAACAAAGAATTTTCCTTTATCTCTGTCAACCGATCAACCTCTCACCATCATGGCATCCTTAGTAGATCCTTCCATGTTATTCTGTATCATTTCTTCTGGCATTAGATATGAAACCAAATATTCAAGATTTAATGTGGTTGAATTAATCCATATAGCCATGACTACGTTATCCAAGGAGTCTGAAAAAAACCAAAACAAGCAAATGCATTTCTCCTCTTTAGTGATTTTAATATCCACAAATAATAAGTGAATGATTACAGTGTTGAATGCATTCAGGTGCTTTGTCATTGATCTCCCATCACTCATCCTTAGAATATACAGTTTCCTCTAAACGAACAACTTGTTTACCATGGATTTTGACTATTACAAGCTTCCCAACTTGTCCCACAGTTTCTTTGCATAGTCTTCACCTGAGACATTTGAAAATACTAAATATACAAGACAAAGTCAAATCATACTCCTTGCCCTTCTCTCAATTTTCTCCCATTATTTCCTAGACATACTCATTGAAATGGTTCTGGGGCTCACAACTACCCACTATTCTCTATCTAATATGATATGTTCCATATTAATCTTCCAAAGCTCAAAATTCTCACCATTGAATTTTTCTATCTCTAGCCTCGAACATCTTTCCATTATTTCAAGCACAACTTCAAATATTGTTGACTTATGACTCCCACTAGACCTAAATTTAGCTCAAATCCAAGATCTACTTAACCTTTCTCTGATACCAAATGTATCAAAGTAGCTCTGATACTAAATGTGGAGAAAACTAATCCTCACACTAAACCAACCAGTAAAGTGAAGATAGATTCAAGCATAAAATAAATGACAAACACATAGTACACAGATATTTTACCCTGGAAACCCTTAACCAGGAAAACCAACATTCCTTGAACATATTGCTCTCTTATTGTCTTATTCATTCATTGAATAAAGAGTTACATGAATAACCTTGGTCTACACATAATACACAATTGTCATCATACTCTCTTTCTTTACACAAGAACAACCCTACAACCAATTCGAATTGCATGTACATGACCTTTACAATTTTTATAAATATTCATCAACTTATTATGATTACAACATGCCTTATTTATAGGCTTTGCAACATGAAAAATCCTAAATGATGGCACCCAAAAATGGTTACAAATCCATGCAAACAATTGGATACAATTCTGTAAATCTCAGGATTTTGTTACAGTGGACTACCAATCAGTTACCCGTCGGTCTTCAATTAGCTACCACTTGGCCTCTTGTCAATTGACCTTTCAACTTTCCCAATTGAACACTTTGACCTTCAACTTTCTAGTCGATCACTTCAACCTTTAACATGACCATCGACTCGACTTATCTATCGAGTTGAACATTCACCCAGTTGATCCACCTCAACTAACCAGTCAGTTGATTGTTCTTTCACTGCAAAGAATATAACAACCCAACATTGCAATGTGTTTAAGATTTACAAAGATGGTAGTTTAATGGAATCAATAAGAAATATTTCCCTTCACCATTTTTCAATGTGCAAAGACCCTTGGAAGTAGTGCATTGATCCTTGGGGCTCCTGGATCTTCAAGAAACTTGTTCAAATTTTGATCTTGAACCTAGAAATCACAAAAGGATCCATATTTTCCAATAGTTTGTTGCTTAAACTTCCATTCTCCATTACTTATAGACTTCTGGAGTGCATCCGAACTACTTTGATTATGAGAGACCCAATATTTTATTTGTGAGGTTAATGTGGTGGGATGCCTATATTAGAGAGATGGTATTGCTTATAGTTATGTTTTTCTTTGAAGGATAATCCACTAGAATTTGTTTGAGCCTTTGGAGTCACTTTTTGAGACATAAATTATGGTCAAACACTCCCTATTTTATTTTTATATTGCACTCCTAACCAATAATTATGCACTTTTTGGAATGAAACTAGCCTCAACTCAATGATGTCGTGGATCGCAAGACTCACAAAGGATACTGAATTTTTTTCGTAGGCTACATTTACGCATTTAAAAACTAAGAATGGAGAAATTAAGGATCCATTCTCTCAATTTTAAAGATAGAGCTTAGTTGCACTCATAATTGGATTAAGCACATTAGCTAGAACTCTAAAGAACTCATTTTCATTCTAGACAACAAGATAATTTTTTTCATCACATCGTCAGTTGGTTCTTGTGTGTAGGTTACACAGGGAAGGATCCAGTCAGTCATCTAGAGTATAGGTTGTAGAAATAATATCTTATGGCTATCCCAATAAAAATAAGATAGAGATCCTTATATAGGGTAGGGAACAAAGGCCTAGTGGCCTTTCTGAATATAGGGAAATATGTACAATCCTAATCGTAGAGCTTAGAAGAGAATTCTATAGAGGATTTGTGTTGGTGAAGCGAGTAGGCTATAAGTCCCTCATTTACATATCATACTAGCTTAATGTCTTGGATGAGATTTGGTAGCAAACACTTTCATACACAAGTTGTTCAATGCCAATGATGTTTTTTGCATGACCACTTCATCAAGACAAATGGTTTCAATTTGGTAAATGGGAACTAATTTATGATTCTAAGTTTAAATATTTCGAGGATAAACTTCGAAGTAGATGTCTTGGTACTTATGAGGTTTACATACTCTTTAGCAATGGCTCTGTTCAAATTAATACCATAGATGAAGATATGAGTCCACTCCTAGTCAAAAGCCAAAGGTTGAAGATTTAAAAGAAACCTTTGAGAAAGGAGGAGTTCATGTCTGGATTACAAGGACAAGTACAATGTTTAAGCATGATTGAGGGCATCACTTCTATCAATACAAAGGAATATTTAGTTTTCATTATCTCACTAGAAGAAAAAACATTAAAAAGAAAAATATTTAATAATTCTTTGTTATATACCCAAACATATATTAATTTTTAATAATATCTATTTATATTGTAATTATTAATGTTTGTACCTTTACTTAAAGGAATGACCATTAAATTTATATGTGTATAGATACATGTACCTTTGTGCCTTATGAACATGTCAAGAATATTGTTTTCCCAAGAAAAAAAACATACTTTTATTTCAAGTAAAAATTATGTACATTCCTTATATGCTTAAGATGGCCATGAGAAAGAAAATATGAGCCTCTCCTAGATTTTCATACCAAAATATGTTCACTACCTGTGCCCTAGGAACCAAAGTATTCATCACAGAATATATGTCCTTTGACTTAGTTACAAAATCCTCCCAATGCCCGGGAACATTTTTTCAACATAGTAAATCAACATATCTATCAACCCAATAATTTTTAACTTTGATCACAAGAGTGATTAAAAAAAAGAGAGAGACAACAACAATTTCATTTAAAAATCACAAAGATTCCCATTGATAAGATTTTCATATTTTTCCTCTTTTTGAATCAAAACAAAGGTATCCAACTGTAGCTCCAAGCCATGTTTTCATAAAGCATCAACATCCATGTTTAATTCCCAATAAATATGACAAGCTTCAATGCGTCAAAGGATTGAACTATAGATTGAATTTGAATAGCTAAAGAAGACATGTACAAGTTGTGGATTTGATATTTTCGTTGGATAAAATTGATAACCAAAGAAGAATCACCAAAAAAATTCAGAGAATGTACCTCTCTTTGTTTAGCCAACTTGAGTAAATAAAAAAGTGTTAGTAACTCCCCCCTGTTGTTTGTGCTTATTCCTTCATTTACTTAAAAAGAGTATGACTTAAAAATTGAGAGGTGCAAGATAAATCCCAATCCATGAATCCTATATGTTGTCTTGAAAGCCCCATCAAAGAAAGACTAAGGCTCATCAGTGGAAAACACTAGGTTATCCACCACACGAGGATATTTTGAAGCTATATCTATTTTATACTCTTGGATCCTTACCTCTACCAATTTAACCACAATAAAAGGAGGTAAGTTTCAGTTTTCAAATAAATTTGAGTTTCAAGTTGACCAAATACTCCAAAAAATAATTAGTGGAACTACCCTCCACTTATTTAAATCATGTAGCCTTATGAACTCATCAACACTCTTTCCTATTGAATATTTATGCCAGATACCCTAGTGTTGTACTAACATCTTAATATCATACCAAAATTCACACGAAAACGGACAGGTGAGAAATAGGTGGGTAGTATCCACATTATTTTTACGACAAAGAGAGCACATACTCGGACCCTGGAAACTTCTTCTCTGCAATGCATTCCAAGTCAGAAATTTTTTGTGTAGAATTAACCACATGAAAAGGGTACTCTTTAGTGGTGCATTTATCCTCCAACAATTTTCCCACCAAATCTCTCTACCTTTAGGCACATTTGGAAACATTTTTTTGTATCTAAGTTTTACAAAATAAGACTCCCCCGATTCATTAAAATCCCATACTAGTTCATCCTCTTTGTCCACCAATATGATGTGTGTGTGAACAAGTTCATCCAGTAAATTTTTCGAGTGAATACACCACTCCCTCAGAATTCCCAACTGATGTGCTGAGAGCCACCCTTGTTTCCACACAGTGGTCGATGTCAGGTCTCCAATCCTAGCCAAGGTCACTTTTCCAATCTGCTACAAGTAGTGAACTAAACCCTCTGGAACAAGAACTCTACCACTGCAACCCATAATCCCATCAACCCCAATCCTCACTTCCTCCCCAGACTCAACTCTCTAAGGAAAATAATTCCCTAGCATTAGAAGGAAAGCGTAAGATCTTTCCAATTATTGGATACATTTGAAATATTTTTCCTCCGAGTTCAAACCCAATCCAAAATTGAACCATTTCAAACATATTTATCTACTAAAAACTTGCTCCAAATACCTGTAGAATTTATACAGTGCCATAAATACTTGAAAACTAATTCTTTTCCAAAAAGGATACCATGCTTGAGGCCTCAACCACCTAATTATTTTGGCAAAACTATTTTTTTCCAGCTAACTAGATGTAGCCCTTTATACTCAACACTTCCCCTCCACAAGAGATTGAAACATAGCTTTCTGATTCTATCCATAATCCCTTTAGGAATGTATTCTAGTAAATTCCAAAAGACTGGAGTTTCTTCTCTTCCAACCTTATTAATATCAATCGCTCACCACGATATAACCATCTATTACACAATAAATTAACTTTTGATTCGACGTTTCCCACCAACCACTTATAGTCCTATTTCATGTTGAAATTTGGTTTCAATGGGCCATAATTAATATTCTTCAAACCAAAAGTGCAAAAAGTTTCCAACTTGTGAAAAATACCTCTCTCTACATTCAAAGCAAATATGACTAACTTTTGAATTTTTTTTTCCATGCATATAGCCACACAAATTAGTTCAAGTGAATTCAAAGTTCGTTTTAAGTCTTATTCCTCGCCAAAAAAAAACAATACATCATCAACAAATAATAGGTGAGAGACGACCATGGATCTCCCCACAAGTACACCTCTCAAACGACCACTACCAATATCTTCCTTCATTATTGATGCAGACCCCCCTTGTCCCCTTGGGGTTGTGTGACCTCCCGGTCTAGGATCGTTCAAACCAAGGAGTTATATCGACTCTTCGAGACTTTGCTAGACCCCAACTATTTACACAGGTCCCCTTTCCTTCAAAGTGCAGGTTCTGTCAAACCCGCAGGCTCTTTCCTGGCCTCTTTGGATAATTTAAATAACCGACACTAGCTCCCCTCACTAGGTCATTTCCTTCACATGTGACCTCGGGCTATGACCTCACGTAATCGCGTGATTGCGGGGTGGCCAAGAGTGGTTTGAGACCACATTGCTTTTCTCCCTGCAATTCACTACCAATTTCCACGTATCCCTTTTGCAATACCATGGTTTCGATTGTGGCCCACTCTAATATTTTTAAAGTCTGATCACTTTCTGTCCCCGCAATTGAGCACTACCATCGATCTTGTGACCTCGGGCGATGTCTCTTGATCAACGGCTACAATTAACTTCACTCTTTGGGCTTCATAGGTTTCAAACTCTCTGCCCTTACTTCCTTCGAAGTGGTTATCTTTTGAAGTGGAAGATCTGCTGACACATGTCCTCAGCAAATAGACGACTACGATGAACTCCAGCTCTCCGAACTTTGGGAGTTCTTGTTCAACACACTCCTTCTTCACCCGCAGTGACTTTTATCTGAAATGGCAGATCTTCTGCCATGAGTCCTCCTCAATCAATGGCTATGGTCCACTTCGGGACTTCAACCTTTCAACCAAGACCATATCAATGACCTTCGGGCCCCCTTGGTTGTCCATGGTCGAGATCCACTTCGAGAATACGACACTTTCACCCTTCACTTTCCTCCAGAGTATTTTGTATCTGAAGTTCTAGATCTGGCGCCGCACATCCACCTCGAATCAACAACTCTATTCCACTTCGGGACTTCGGCCTTTGGAAGTCTCAACTTCTCCACGCTTGCTTCCTCCTGGAGTGTTTTCACGTGGAGTTCACAATCTGTCGACGCGTTTCCTTCTGGATCTAATGGCCACAGTTCACTTCGGCTATTCGGGCGCTTTCGGTCTAGAGTACATAATCTGCTAACATATCTCTTTCGCAATGGATGGTTGTGATCTACTCCGACCTTCGGGACTTCGGGAGTTTTTCACACTGAACACTTGCAATCCTCCGAAGTGACTTTCCCTGAAGTCTCAAATCTGTTGACACATAAACCCTTGCTGACCAATGACAACGATCTACTTCGGCTCTTTGGTGATTTCACTTTCTCCTTGACCACAAACTTTCGAAGTGCTCTTGCTCCGGAGTTGTGGATCTTACGCCACCTATTCCTCTAGATGATGGATGGTCCCTAATCACTTCAGGACTTCGACAAGTCCGCTCTCCTATGCACACAAAGGGTTAAGGCCCATGCACTTAATACTTTGTATGTCCTTCTCCTTGTGCATTCCTCCTTCATCCAGGACCCTGATCTGACGGTCCAGATCTCTTCCTGTAGTCGATCTGACAGTTTTTGTCGCTCCTCCTCCTAAGATTCTTTATTCTCTCAGACTTGGTAAATTTTGTAAGTGTGCAAAGGTTGTGGCCTTTGAACCTTCTCCTGCGAGCCCGACTATCTTGGGTCTCGTCTTCGCTTTTCCTCCTAAGTTTTGACAATGAAATTTGACCTTGGCTCTGGCACACACTCACGCTCTGTGTGAAAACTTGCACTATTCCTCCTCAGCTTGTGAATTTGAAATAAATTCACTTTTGCGGGCATTCCTTGCACTATCTCTCTTGAGATTTTTCCTACTCAAGTTCTAATATTTCAGTCCCTTTAATCCTTAAAGGGATTCTTGTGCCTTCTCAGAAATTTTTTCTCAATGCACACTTGCGGAGCTTTACAGAGTGTTAAAAAACTAAGTGAGTACCTTCCTCTGATACTCTTGTCTTTGAACTCGACAAAGGGTTCTTATGTACACACTTGCACCTGCTCAATGCCCACCTGGTAGAGCTCTACAGAGTTCTCAGTGACTCTGTCTCTCTATGCTTCCTCTGCATAGTTTACCCTCCTAGGTATTCAACAACCTTGAGGTTTCCCTTGAGTTGTCATCGCTCTGGTACAACCTCCTGGCACGTTCTTTTCTAACTCAATGGAGTTCAAATGCCCACTCCTTGCGCTGGCTACAAAACCTCCAATGTTCTGTTTTGTTGTCCTTGCACAACCTAAAGAACCTAGAACAATATTTCGAACTCAAAAAAGATAAATAAATCTATATTCCTAATGTAGGTGAAACCGTTCATACATCTACAACATACATAAACACACAGATAGCACAAAATAAACATTCATTCATACAAACATTCATAAATAGTGAAATATGTTCTTATCTGTTTATCTGAATGCTTAGTTACAATATGTGTAGGATGGACTGCCACAGAGTCTCATCTCTCTCAAGCTCCCTCAAAGAACTATTCTATATCTTATTTCCTCCTATGAGGATTTCTAACTAACTTTCATCTACCTCCTATTCAGTAACAATACTCCTCCAACAGCCTCATTTGGGCATACAATACCTCTACTTATACAAGAGGGTCCCTAGGGTTCCCTCCGACTACCTACCTTCTCGAAAGAAGATAACTACCCCTTAAGCACTGTTAAATTAAAGTCTAGGAGTGAAACTCCCAGATCACTCGTGATCATTCAATCCCAAGCATTTTGATCTTCTTTAGTTTTCAATCAGTTCAAGAAATATTTGCAAGAAACGTCAGTGTTTCATATTCCAAAATGATTCAAAGGTGCGTTAAGGCACCGAGTTGTCTCTCCATGTGTGCTTGTTGACGATGCTCCTGCATCATACTCCACTGCTCGAAAAATCATGAGGTCCTGCTCATGGCTCTCTCTACTATACTGTTGAGATCCCCTGGGGTCCCATACCTTGTCTTGGAGCTGTCCATTTGCCCCTTTTCCTTGCTGCTTCTTCTGCCCTACTACTCCTGTAGGTTTTCTTCTATCCCATACTTCTTTGTTGGCTTCTCCTTGTGTTGCTTCCATCATCAATCTATTTACCTCCTATATCACTTCTTCCAGCTGGCCTAATGGCTGGCTCTTCTCCTTCATCTCATTCTGCTGCATCTCAACTTCCAACCTAACTTGTTGGATTAGTTGACTTTGTTTCTTTACCCTTCTCTCTAGGGCCTCCATTTCTTCACACAAATCAGCAAAATCCATGCTATATGTTGCTCTCTCCTCTATTATAGTTCCACATTCTATAGTTATCTCTTGCTCAACTTCCTGGTTGAAAATTTTGAGCCATTCCTTTGAATACTCTTCTCCACCTACTACTGTTGTAGGTTCCAATTCTTCATGTTCATATTTTTGGCTGAAATTTTCGAGTAATTCCACCCAACTTTGTTCTTTCTCCATCTCTTGGGTACATTGTAATGTGTGTTCTTCCTCCTCCATGGAAGTCTCTACTGGTTGAATCCTCCTCTCATGCATGCTACTCTGTTGTGTTTCGACCTTACTAGTGGATAGATCAATTTGATCCCCTACATCATATTCATTTCCTTTGGCACTAGTTGACCACTCTGTTGCAGACTCCAGTTCTGCAGTCTCACCTATGAGTTGTTGCTCAACTCTCTCTTCTGACAGATTGACTTTTGTCATCTCCTCTATTGGCATATCTTCATCTTCCTCCATCTGCTCCTCATGATGGCATCATGTCTCCCTTTTCATGACTGCATCATGTCAGTCCTTTTCTAGTTCTGGATTGTTCAACCAATCTTCCAACATCTTTAGATCTTGTTTCCATTGAGTGAGCAATTCATATGAATGCTCCTCTTTTTCTTCTGTGGAATACATTAGTGTCTTCTCCTTCTCCTCCTCTTTGACAGTCTCTGTTGGATGTCTTTTCTCCGTTGCACCTACATCACAGACACAGTTAGTTTTAAATTCATTTGGCCCCATGGCCTCTTTCTTGGGTGCTCGTTGCATCACCTCCTCATGTGCAACTCTTGCATTAGCCTCTGTTGGACTAATTGGAAGGAATATCTGAATTCCCCCAATGATTAGAACACTCCTTTAGTCCTCCTCCTCTGTGATGGAAGTATTTAACTTTTCATCATCTTCATTCACATGACTTGCAACTCCACATGAATATTAATATAGATGAGGCCTCTCCTTTGCCTCCATTTCATCTTCTAGCATCCCTTGTTGATCTGAACTCTCTTCGAAGCTCCTGATACCTTCAAAAAATCTCTCATTTCCCTAGCCCACCTAGAAAATTGGGATTCCAGTCCTTCCCTCCTAACAGTCTGTGATATCTCTGTTTGATCCCATATCATCGCCCATCTGGCAATCTAAGAATTTATCTCTACCCTCCTGGAAATTCATGAGATCTCTAGCTGATCTCATCTCCTCCTCATCACATAGGTTCCTTCCAATCTCTGGTTCACATATGTGAATCACTTTCTTTGTGTCTCTAAGGCTTTCAACATGCCTCAACCACCTTCTCAACAGTTGTCGCTGTCCTCTGGCCAACAAATTCTGAACTGACCATTTTACTTTCCTCTTCAAAGGCCATTTATATGTTCAGTGTACCTTTGGTTCTTGCTGCATCTTCAATGTCAACTTCTCCATTTTTTCTCTGATCTCCCTAATCTCTTTGTCTATCTCATATTTCTTTTTTCTGTTGGTGGTCTTCTCCTTGACCACACATATGGCCTTCAATATCCATCTATGTTTGTCTCCCTCCTGGTAAATCTGTTGATCACTCTCCAACTGAGAGCATCTCCATCTTCTCCCTGCAACCCACTTGGTTGTCCGTTCGTTGATGCACACATGCAACCATCATTCATAGAGCATCATTACTTTTTCTTTTCCTTCACCTGTTGTCTACAGGTGAAATTCAACTTCTGATACCAATTGATGTTATCAAACTATCTCCTTTCACCTTTGCCCGTTATCTGCAAGCAAAACTTCCGCTCTGATACCACTTGATGCAAACACCCCTTCTCCCCTCGGGGATGCGTGACCTCTCGGTCTAAGATCGTTCAAATCAAGGAGTCAGATTGACTCTTCAGTCCTTTTCTAGACCCCAACTATTTACACAGGCCCCCTTTCCTTCAAAGTGAAAGTTTTGTCAAACCCACAGGCTCTTTCCTGACCTCTTTGGAGAATTTAAATATCCAACACTAGCTCCCCTTGCTAGGTCCTTTCCTTCACATGTAACCTTGATCTATGACCTCACGTAAGCACATGATTGCGGGGTGGCAAAAAGTGGTTTGAGACCACACCGCTTTTCTCCCCACAATTCACTACCAATTGCCACGTATCCCTTTGGCAATACTATGGTTTTGATTGCGGGCCTCTCTAATATTTTTAAAGTATGATCACTTTATGTCCCCGCAATTGAGCACTACCGTCAATCTTGTGACCTCGGGAGATGTCTCTTGATCAACGACTACAATTAACTTCGCTCTTCTAGCTTCATGGGTTTCAAACTCTCTTCCCTTACTTCCTCCGAAGTGGCTATCTTCCAAAGTGGAAGATCTGATGAAACCTGTCCTCAAAAAACAGATGACTCCGATGAAATTTGTCTCTCTGGCCTTCAAGATTTCTTGTTCAACACACTCCTTCTTCTCCCGGAGTGACTTTTCTTCGAAATGGCAGATCTTCTGCCATGTGTCCTCCTCAATCAACGACTCTGGTCCACTTCGAGACTTCATCCTTTCAACCAAGACCAAATCAAGGGCCTTCGGCCCCCCTTGATTGCTCACAGTCGAGATCCACTTCGGGACTTTGACACTTTCACCCTCCGCTTTCCTCTGGACTATTCCATACCCAGAGTTCTAGATCTAGCATCGTGTGTCCACCTCAAATCAACGACTCTAGTCCACTTCAGAACTTAGGCCTTTGGAAGTCTCAACTTCTCCATGCTCGCTTGCTTCCAGAGTATTTTCACCCAGAGTTCACAATCTGTCGACGCATGTCCTTCTGGATATGACAGTCACAGTTGACTTCGAATATTCGGGCGCTTTCAGCCTGGAGTACATAATCTACCGACGTGTGTCCTTCACAATGGACGGTTGCGATCTACTTTGGCCTTCAGGACTTCAGTTTGTCACACTCCACACTTGAAATCCTTTGAAGTGGATTTCCCCGAAGTCTCAGATCTGTTGACACGTAACCCCCTGGCGACCAATGACCATGATCTACTTTGGCTCTTCGGCGATTTCACTTTCTCCTTGACCACAAAATTCCAAAGTGCTCTCGCTCCAGATTTGTGGATTTTATGCCACCTGTCCCTCTAGATGATGGACGGTCCCTAATGACTTTGGGACTTCGACAAGTCCGCTCTCTTGTGCACACAAAGGGTTAAGGCCCGTGCACTTTACCTGGATCCAACAATTGTTGGTCCTTTGCACCCAAATATGATGGATGGGGTCTGTCCTTCTTCTCGTGTGTTCCTCCTTCATCCTCGACCCTAATCTGACGGTCCAGATCTCTTCCTGTAGTCGATCTAATGGTTTTTGTCACTGCTCCTCCTGAGCTTCTTTGTTCTCCCAGACTTGGGAAATTTTGTAAATGTTCAAAGGTTGTGGCCTTTGAACCTTCTCTTGCGAACCCGACTATATTGGGTCTCATTTTCGCTTTTCCTCCTGAGATTTGACAATGAAATTTTACCTTGGCTCTAGTGCACACTTATGCTCTGCGTGCAAAGTTTAACTATTCCATCTCAGCTTGTGAATTTGAAATAAATTCACTTCTGTGCCCACTCTTTGCGTTGTCTCTCTTGAGATTTTTCCTACTCAAGTTCTAAGATTTTAGTCCCTTTATTCCTTAAAGGGATTCTTGTGCCTTCTCGACAAATTTTTCTCAATGCACACTTGCGGAGCTTTACAACAACTCTGTGAGTACCTTCCTCTAATACTCTTCTCTTTGAACTCGACAGAGGGTTCTTCTGTACATGCTTGCACATGCTCAATTCCCACCTAGCATATCTCTATAGAGTTCTTAGTGATGATGTCTCTATGTCCTTCCCCTACACAGTTTACCCTCCTAGGTATTCAAAAACCTTGAGGTTTCCCTTGAGTTGTCATCGCTCTAGTACACCCTCCTGGCACATTATTTTCTGACTTAACAGAGTTCAGATGCATACTCCTTGCACTGGCTACAGAACCTCCAATGTTCTATTGTGCACTCCTTGCACAGCCTAAATAACCTAGAACGATATTTCGAACTCAAAAAAGATAAATAAATCTATCTTCCTACTGTAGGTGAAACCGGTCATACATCTACAACATACATAAACACACAGATAGCACAAAACAAACATTCATTCATACAGACGTTCATAAACAATGAAATCTATTCTTATCTATTAATATAAATGCTTGGTTACAATATGTGCAGGCTGGAATGCCATAGAGTCTCAACTCTCTCAAGCTCCCTCCTCCTATTCAGGAATAAAGTTAAGCAGGCCAATTCACAAAATCTTGGAATGACAAAACTTGCTTCTTCCAGACTCTTCACCACTATAAAAACTCTTGACTGCCAACGACCAATGCTCCAAATGTCCCCCTTTTTTGAATGTATTTCATCCCCTTTTATAATATTCTCTTCATATTCTTGAAACTTCTTTTTCAATTGGGGTTTTATTTTCCCCTTAGATATCCATGCCATCAACTGGGACCCACTTTAGAAGCTCAAAAATTTCTTTTAATAAATAATTTTCCAAAATATTATGCTACCAAGATAATAAAAAATTGTCTCAACTATAATTTAATTTTTATGGCATGATAGTCATGATTCCATACATGAAAACTAATTTGAAAGTGTTATTCTTGTCTATGGATTTCCAACGAGCTCTTGTTTTCTCAATTTGGACACATGGATCAAAAGTTATGGCCTCCAGAAGATAGACACTCATCGGTTGTTGATTTGTCCATGTGAATTATGAGCCTTTGATTTCCAGGTTTGCCCCATTTATCCCACATGCATTGGGGAATGGTTCTCATATATGTTTTTAAAATAAAATTCCATCCCATATTATTTGTGTATGAAGCAGAAAGAACTATGGAACCTGTTAGCGTTAGAAGTCACTCCTGGATTGCGACAGGAGCAGAGCCCAACGCCCATCAGTTTATGTCACGAATAAATTTAATGGGTGATCGAATGGGTAGAGACCCAGGAAGGTATCACTCTAACTCAGGGACTAGGCCTGGTATGTAAAAAACAAAAGAGGTCTTGATCTAACTTTCGTCAGTGAGTTGATTGAAATATGAGCAGGTGGAAGACTTGGTGAGATGAGTGAGCAAGATTGCCTCGGGCATTAGGCCTTTCAGCAGCTTGAGGAAGAAAAACTCAGAATACAAGATCCTCTTGGTTTAGAGCTTCGGGGAACTGAAGGGTGACTTGACTGGATCCTCCAATTCCAAATCATTCAGCGTTGAGAAAATACAAGAACTGATTAGAAACAATGCAACTATTATAGTGATCCAACATACATCATCCTATAACAATGCAACTCGACTGGATCCTCCAATTCCAAGCTGTTCTAACACAGTGTAAACAAAGAGATGGAAAGAAGCTGACATTCATAAGGCAAGAAGTCTCAAGTGCCAATACATAACCAGAGCAACTAGTGCTTCGTTAAAACTTTACAATCGAGAGCCTAGCTCAACCATTGATAGATTACAAAAATGGAAAAAATGCCTACATATACTCAAAACAAAACAACAACAGCAAAAACAAGACACTGCATTAAAAACATTGTGTCTGCACGTCTGCTGGCAGTTTGCGCATGCAGACTCTGAACGATCGTGCACTTATGACAGACGCAATCAGACTCCTGACTATCCTGCAGATGAATCGGCATGCTTTTAATCCTTTGTCGGACTTTCCATTTATGGCGGAGACGATGTCTAACCACCTCCAACAACTTCAATAACTACTTTCTTGGGATCGAGAACAATCCTGGTCAACTTTGCCCTTTGGGATATGGAGTTCTTCTCATGGTGCCACCTGGATCAGCAGAACGGTCTAATGGATAAGGCGTGGAGGCCGGTGCGAAGACTGGGGCATAAGAAGGTATATGAATGAAGGGTAGGCGAGGAAAATTTGGCATGCTTGGTGTGGAAAGGGGAAAGGGAGTGATCATGGAAACAACAGGGGCGAGACACATGGAAATAAGAAGGAGCGGAGGTGAAGGGATATAATGGTAATGGGGGACACATTATTTATGGAGGGCTGACGTGGAAGGGAGTGGGACAAATGTCGGAGGATGAGGAGGGGCCAAAGGAAACGGGCCATGCCACGCGGTTAAGTGGAGAATAGATGGCAGGGGAGGAAATGGTACAGAAGGCGACACGACAGGAAGGGGGCCCCACATCAATACCAAACCATTTCGGATCCCCCCCCCCCTTTATTAAAGGTAGAATGGAAAAGGGGGTCCAAAATCACTTGAGCGTCGTTGATCTAGGCGACTCAATCTTGGCCGTTTGAGAGATGCATGCCCAATTCCAGACCCCCCCCCCCCTCTATTAAAAGCAGAATGGAGGGGGGGCTCCGGAATGAAACCTTGGCCATAGATCTAGGCAGGCAGATCTTGGCCGTCCAAAACTACCTGCTTGTTAAAATGATGCGCCCATCCTCTAAACTTTGGGAAAAATGGGTTTTTCGAATCTCTTTCTTCACCCAAGGGGACGCTTCTTTTAGGAGAGTACCCCATACATGATTATGTGCTAACATTAGGCTCCATGGGGGACAACACACCCCCTATGAGCTACTGAGAACTATTTTGTAGCTTCAGTGCCTTGTTGTTGGGCTATGGAGTCATTATTTAAAACTTAAAGATAAAAGAAAAATAGTATGTACAACCGCAGAAGAGCCATGTGCAGCTCAAGAAAAACATCTTTTCAGAAAATGCCCATTCACAGGGCCATTGAAAACTTCTTTATCCTTCAAATCTTGTAACCTGTAGGTATTATTTGAAAATACTTCAGAGATTTTGAAGGGCCCGACCCATAGGGCTTCAAATTTTCCATGTTTGCCCTTGTCTTGCTTAGGAGCATCCCATTTCAGTACCAAGTCTCCCATATGGAACTCTTTCTTCTTGGTCTTCTTGTCAAAAGCCTGCTTGATCTTCTACTGATGGTCCTGAATTCTGTTTATCACCTGCTCTCTGGCCTGCTGGACCTCTACCAGTTGATGAATTCTTATGATCATATCATCAGGCTCTTCTTGATAATCCTGGAAGAATTTTTCTACAGGAATGGCTAGCTGAGAAGGAAAAACAGCTTCTGCTCCATAAACTAATTGGAAAGGGGAGATGCCTATAGATCTCTTTGTGGTCACTCGATCGGCCCATAGATCGAATTTCAACTTTGAATCTGAGGCCTTCTTGTTGTCCTCCAACAGTATTTTGATGATCCTTATCAGGCTTTTGTTGGAGGGCTCTGCTAAACCATTTCCCTGGGGGTAGTATGGGGTGGATTGAATCAGTTTGATCTCGAATTGCTCACATAATTGGGCTAATGGTTCACCTTGAAAGAGGCTATGTTATCAGTAACAATCTTGCTTGGGCAGTCGAATCTTGTGATGAGGTCTTTCAGGAATCCAATGATTACCTTGTGGGAAGCACTCCTGGTGGGAATAATTTCTATCCACTTAGTAAAGAAATCTATGGCAATCAGGATCCATCTGTGATGCCCACTGGAAGCAGGGTGAATTTCTCCAACGAAGTCTAGGCCCCACAGCTAGAAAGGTCCCGAAACAACTACAGGCTTTAAAGGCAGAGATTTAAGTTGTTGCTTACCTGAGAATCTTTGGCATTTGATGCAAGCTTTGACCTTTCTGCAGACGTTAGTGAATAAAGTGGGCCAGTAGTACCCAGCCCTGAGGATTTTGTAGGCTGTGGTCTTCCAGAAATGGTGCCCTTCACATAGGTTGTTTTGAAATTCAGCAATGATCCTTTCAGCCTCTTGTGGATTCATACATTTTAAAAGCACCCCCAGGGGGGTTTTCCAATATAAAGATTGATCGACGAGGCAGTATTTGACTGCTTTGAGCTTCAGATCTCTTGMCTTGTTCTTTTGCAGGCCATCAGGAGGCTACAACTCTTGCAGAAAATATGAAATCCTTATACCAAGGACATCAGGCCAACGTGGGTTCTACTTGAGGGTMTACATGATCAGACAACTGATCYTGTTGATTTTCTGAGCATTCATTGATGAAACTTACCCCCAAAGCTTTGTAATTTTCTTCAGCCAACAACTTGGCTAAACCTTGACCTTTGATTAATTTGGTAGGCCTTATTTYCAAGTCAAACTCAAGGATCTTGGATATCCATTTACTCCTCCTCCCGTCTATATCAGGCTGAATAAGAATGTCTTTAACAACAGTTGAGGGAACATAAKCAATGATTTTTTATTGCAGGACATAGGTTCTAAAGGCTTTGAGTGCCTTTACCAGGGCATAGGCCTGCTTTTCCATAATGTCGTACTTGACCTCGGCATCCCTTAGTGCTCTGCTAAAATAGGAAATAGGCTGCCCTAGCCTAGCCTCGTTTGTCTGTAATAAAATAGAAGCCACTGTATCAGATGAGGCAAAGGAGAAAATAAGGAAATCCTTTGAGTAATCGGGACTGATAAGAATAGGAGCTTCAGTCAAGGCTTTCTTTATCTGCTCAAAGGAATTTCAAGATTCAAAGGTCCACCTTACTTCATTTTCCTTTCTCAACATGGCTATTATAAGCTTTACCACCTCGGCAAAGTTAGAAACAAACCTCCTTAGAAAATTAATCTTACCAAGGAAAGACTGGACTTCTTTCCTGGATCTTGGGATTGCCAAGGCTTGGATTGCTTCAACTCTGCTAGGATCAATTTTGACTCCTTCTGTTGATACTATGTGGCCCAGTAACTTTCCCTCCTTCATGGCGAACATAGATTTTTTGGGATTCAATGAAAGGCCAAAACTCTTGCATTTCAAAAAAACCTTCCTGAGATGAAAATAGTGTTCTTTATCAGATTTGGAAAAGACTGTGATGTCATCCAGATAGATGACTACAAACTTATCCTTTTCCCCAATGAAAGTTATGTCCATGGCACGTTGAAACGTTTCCCCTTCATTCATCAATCCAAAAGGAATTTTAGCATGCATGAATGTGCCCCATGGAGTGGTAAGTGTTGTCTTTTCCCTGTCCTCAGGTAGAATAGAGATTTGATTGTAGCCAGAGAAGACATCAATCATGGAAATCCTGGATGCTCTTGTTACCCTCTGCAATATATGTTCCATCTTCAGTAAGGGGTAATTGTCCTTCTGTGAGCTCCTGTTCAGGTTTCTAAAATCCACACAGAGTCTGATTTCTCCATCCTTCTTCCTTACTGGGACCAAGTTGGCCACCCACTCTAAATATCTCAATGGCACGATGATCTGGGCATGTAGCAGCTTCTTCACTTCTCTCTCCATGATAGGCAACAACATAGGATTGATCTGTCCTAACTTCTGCCTAAATGGCTTCGCCTCCTTTTTGAATGGTATTTTATGCTCAATGACAGAAGTGTCATAAGTTTTGAGATCTTCATAGGTCCAGGCGAAAACATCAGTAAAATCCCTCAATAATTCAGCGTATTCAGCCCTCTTCTCCTTTGTCAGACTTCTTGACAATTTGACAAACTTGGGTTCATTCTCGGTGCCAATGTTGCACTAAGTTGTATCGGCATCATCATCTGAGATTTTCCCTTTTAATGCCACATCATTTCTATCAAAAATCCTTTCCAAAAGAACCAGTCCCCTTGGAATATGATTTCTAGGCAGTTGCACAATGTCACACTCTGCAATCTTAGTCAGAAAATTACCATCATCAGGCTTTGCTTCAGAAACAGAGTCCTGGTCAATATGCATCACTGAAAATTCTTCAATAGTCTCCAAGAACCTTTTGATCTCAAGATCATCCTTGAACACCTTCCAATGTTTGACATTGTCAGGTATGGAGGGCCTGTATTTTACTTCTACATCATATCTGAATTTAGGTGGCAAGGGCACTTTAAAATTGTTTGCTGATGTAGCCAAGGAATCTGCCACTGTGTTCTTCTCCCTTGGAATGAAAAAAATGTTAAATGCTGAGAAGAAACTGTCGATTAGGTCCCATACCTCATTTCTGTAACTCCCGAATCGAGGATGCTTGACCTGTTAAGCGTTTCTGATCTGCTGGACTATCAATTTTGCATCTCCGAACACTGCTACCTCCTGAATTCCCATTCCCTTTGCAGCTCTTAATCCTAGAACAAGAGCTTCATATTCTGCCACATTGTTGGTTGTTTCAAATTCTAGCTTATATGACAGAGATATGGTTTCTTGAGTAGGTGACACAAAAATACTCCGGCACTAGCGCCTTCCTTGGAAGAGGCTCCATCAAAAAAAAAATTCCAGACGGAGGTGATGGGGGAAGAAAATTCATGAGAAGTGGTGTGCTACTTTCTGAGTTTTAGAAGAGGCTCGGGAGCATTAGTGAGTTGTAATAAACTGGAACCTAAATCAGTGTCCAGGGAAAAGAATGGATGGTTGGTAGGATTGGGTTCGTCACTGATTATGTAGGCCAGCTGGGCTTCTCTGTATAGTCTCCTATGTTCTCCTCCAAACACTGGAATAGTAGCATAGGTTAGGTCCATCTGCAGGGTTCTCCCCAGTCTTTTTATCCAAGATCTTGATAACAACATACCAAACTTGGGGGTGACATCGGCCACTACAATGTCCATGACCACACTTTTCATGGGCAACTGAAACAAGGTCACGACCAGGTCTTTGATGACTCCTAGACATTGAAATTTCCTGGAGTCAAAGGAATAGAGGTCATGATAGGCTCTGGTGACTTCTAGTCCTAATTCTTCCATGACAGTTTTAGGCATGAGGTTGTGGGAAGCTCCTGAATCCATCAAATAGTTGTGCAGTACCTTGTCATGTATGTTCAAGGATGTGTAGAAGGGAGGGGATGAATCATTCTTGTCTTCTACCATAGGACCTAGGATAACTGCAGTCTTTTTATCTTGCAGATTGATTGAGTCTATGGGAAGGCATGAGGATTCAGACTGTAATAGCTCGAAGAGGTGTTTTTTGAACACTTCATGTTTGATCATCTCGGAGAGGGGCAAAGGGATTCTAATTTTTTGAATTTCATGCTCAAAGTTAAAGGAAGGTGTAAGCTTTGGGATTTCCCTTACTTCAGGAACATGAATCTGGACCATTGGAGAGAGGAGTTGGGCCTTCTTGCCTTTGTTGCTATCTGCTACTTCATTAGCAAGTTTCTCTGTTCTAGTGAACTGTTCAGGAACATCAGGTGCTCCTATCTTTTTCTTGGACCTCAGGTTATACCTACTTTGGCTGCTGCTAGCCTTGTCTCCCTTGCTAAGTTCATTTAGTTGACTGTCCATGAGAGATTCCTCGTATGTTGATTGAGTGAGATGAGGAAAAGGAGGAGTTTCTCCGAAGCAGTGGATTTCAGGATCGAGCCCGTCTGTTTCCCCTTCTTCCTCATCAGCCACAAAATTATTTTGAAGAGGGGCATGAATTTTCTGGTCTTCTCTATCTCTTCCTCTCTGGTCTCTTTGCGTAGTCAGGGGAGCAATATTGTTTGGCCTCCTGAAGCTTCCTTTGTTTTCGACATTTTGAGGATTTTTGTATGCTTGCTTCCCCTCCACCTTCATTTTCTCGATCTCTGCAGACAGAGACTTCACTATCTTGGTCAATTCATCCACTTGAGGGTGAGGCACAGAGGGGCCAGAAGTTGAGGCTTCAGATCTTCCCTTTCTTCTGTCTGCATCAGTCTTGTTTCTTAATCTGTAAACTACCAATAAATTAGATTCCACCTTTATGGCTACATCTTGCATTTGAGCTAGGGAGGTAGCTCTTCTTTCTCTCAATAGAAGACATAAGTCAGGGTTGAATGCACTAGCATAAGAAATTTTGGCAGAGGCTTCTGTGGGCTTTATCTCAACAGGGATCTTGTTATACATTATTGAATCTTTTGGAGAAGTCAGAGATAGACTCTCCTCCCATTTTCTTCAAGGACCCGAACTCTGTCATGTAATACATGAAATCTTTCTTATCTCCCCACTGCCTCAGGAACACACTATCTAGAGCTTCAATCCCAACAATAGATCCGGGGGCCAATCTCCTAAACCATTTCCTCACCTCACTGTCCAGGCTCTGGATGAAGATTCTCATCCAAACATCTTCATTTTCAATGTTCAAGTTGTCTGCGTAACTGTAGAAAGTAACCAGGTGCTCTTCCACAGTTATGTCCTCTTCCCCAGTGAACTTGGGCATATATTTCAAGTAATCTTTAGCAGGGAGAGGATTCACAGGTTGAGGTAGGATTAAGGGAGCATATATGGTAGCCACTATGGGATCCATTCTATTTAGAGGGGGATTAGCACCAACCATAGGAACAACAGGTGTAGGGGAACTAGGAGGAGATGAGGTTTGAAGTGGAAAGACAAGAGATGAGCTTACAAAATGGGAGGGGAACTGCAGCAAATCTGGAGAAAAGGCTCGTAGGCTCAAAGGCACAGAAATTTCCCTTCCCTCAACAACAATAATAACAGGAGGAGGGGTGGTAAAACCCAGGGTAGGAGAATATTCAGAGGCGCTAGGTCTGAACTAGGGTACCGCCTCGGGGGAGAGGGGAGTGACAAGAGTTTCTCCTATTAATTCGGGACCAGGAGGAGAAAATCTAGCAGGAACACTCCTGAAATTTAGACTACGAGAAACTTCGACAGAAGGTAATAAAACAGGACGAAATGAAGGGGTTGGAGTTTCTATAAAATCACCAGAAATACCTAGTTTAGCAGTAGAAGTACCGCCTTCAGAGGACTTTCCCTTTCTGATAATCTTCTCTGGGTCAGCTTCAGGTGGCGCTAACGGTAGCTGAGGAGTAGACCTTGTGTGTCTACCTCTAGAAGCCACGGCTGAAACAATGGAGTTGCTTATGGGTTCGCATCAATGGAGTCACCCAACAGAGTCGCATCAATGGAATCACCAGGTGCATAGTAGAAATCTCAATAGTTCTGATATCTGATGCACCTTCAGAATCAGTTAATCGTTGTCGTTCAATCCTGGGGAAAATATTCAATTTCGTCCCTGGCAACGGTGCCAGGAATGTTAGCGTTAGAAGTCACTCCTGGATTGCAACAGGAGCAGAGCCCAACGCCCATCATTTTATGTCACAAATAAATTTAATGGGTGATTGAATGGGTAGAGACCCAGGAAGGTATCACTCTAACTCAGGGACTAGGCCTGGTATGTAAAAAACAAAAGAGGTCTTGATCTAACTTCCGTCAGTGAGTTGATTGAAATATGAGCAGGTGGAAGACTTGGTGTGATGAGTGAGCAAGACTGCCTCGGGCATCAGGCTTTTTAGCAGCTTGAGGAAGAAAACCTCAGAATACAAGATCCTCTTGGTTCAGAGCTTCGGGGAACTGAAGGGTGACTTGATTGGATCCTCTAATTCCAAATTATTCAGCGTTGAGAAAATATAAGAAATGATTAGAAACAATGCAACTATTACAGTGATCCAACATACATCATCCTATAACAGTGCAACTTGACTAGATCCTCCAATTCCAAGCTGTTCTAACACAATGTAAACAAAGAGATGGAAAGAAGATGACATTCATAAGGCAAGAAGTCTCAAGTGCCAATACATAACCAAAGCAACCAATGCTTCGTTAAAACTTTACAATAGGGAGCCTAGCTCAACCATTGATAGATTACAAAAATGGCGAAAATGCCTACATATACTCAAAACAAAACAACAACGGCGAAAACGAGACATTGCATTAAAAACATTGTGTCTATACGTCTACTAGCAGTCTGTGCATGCAGATTCTAAACGATCGTGCACTTATGACAGACACAATCAGACTCCTGACTATCCTACAGATGAATAGACATGATTTTAATCCTTTGCCGGACTTTCCATTTATGGCGGAGACGATGTCTAACCACCTCCAACAACTTCAATAAATACTTTCTTGGGATCAGGAACAATCCTAGTCAACTCTACCCTTTGGGACGTGGAGGTCTTCTCGTGGTTCCACTTGGATCAGCGAAACGGTCTAATGGATAAGGCGTTGAGGTCAGTGTGAAGACTGGGGCATAAGAAGGTATACAAATGAAGGGTAGGTGAGGAAAATTTGGCATTCTTGGCATGGAGAGGGGAAAGGGAGTGATCATGGAAACAACAGGGGCGAGACACGCGGCAAGAAGAAGGAGCGGAGGTGAAGGGATATAATGGTAACGGGGGACACATTATTTATGGAGGGCTGACGTGGAAGGGAGCGAGACAGATGTCGTAGGACGAGGAGGGGCCAAAGGAAACGGGCCATGCCACGTGGTTATGTGGAGAACATATGGCAGGGGAGGAAATGGTACAGAAGGCGACACGACAGGAAGGGGGCCCCACGTCAATACCACACCATTCCGGACCCGACCCCTTTATTAAAGGTAGAATGGAAAAGGGGGTCTAGAATCGCTTGAGCATCGTTGATCTAGGCGCCTCAATCTTGGCCATTTCAGATATGCACGCTCAATTCCGGACCCCCCCTCCCTCCGTTAAAAGTAGAAATGCAAGGGGGCTCTGGAATGAAACCTCAGCCGTAGATCTAGGCGGGCAAATCTTGGTCATCCAAAACTACCTGCTCATTAAAATGACGCGCCCATCCTCTAAAATTTGGGGAAAATGGGTTTTCTGAATCTCTTTCTTCGCCCAAGGGGATGCTTCTTTCAGGAGAGTACCCCATACATGATTATGTGCTAACAGAACCTTGTGTAGAGTGTGCATAGTATATCTTTTAATTACCATGTCATCACCCAATCATCATGCCAAGTCATTGTTGAGTCATCTATATCCAACTAATACCATCCATGTGTCATTCGAGGGTAGGTCCACCTCACTGCCACATGTCTTAATATGCCAAAGAAGGGGGGGCGGTAAGACTTAGGAATATTGTGAATAATTCCACAAAACAACAATATGTAGAAAATAGGGCCATACAGTGGTAGGGTAATGTAGGTTGGTAAAACTTAGTCAAAAGAATTAGTAAAAATGACTTAGTGTTAATATATTATGGAGTACGGAGTGTTTGGAAAGTAGTAAAATATCTAAGTATGGATATTTGTGATGTTGTCGACTTGCAGGGTTAGGAGTGGAAGTTGGAGATTAGGGAAGGAGTCTCGCATTCACACACATGAAATGACTAAGTATGGAGATTGAATATGGAGTATGTGTAGTAGTATAAAGTGATATAGAGTATGGAGAGTAGTGGAAATGACTAAGGAAAATGGAAAGTGGAGAGGAAAATGGCTAAGTATGGATTGGTAGTGTTAGCACTCTGTAAATTTTGTCTGGATGATAGACAAACAACAGAGGTAACTGTTTCAACTAGCTTTAGAGCTGAGGCACTAGCCTGCTCAACTCAGAGATGGCTCTCTCCTTTCACTTGAAATTTCTTTAGAAATTAGTGGCTAGATTTGGTTCATTTTGGGGGGTATTATGAAGTTGTTGAAGAAGTGGGGGGTAACATTTGGGCTATGGAGTCAGAAATAAATAATGCAGTAGCAGGTCATTAGAACTTATCTAGAGGAGAAAGGCTAAGTGAGGTAATGAGTTTGAGTTTTCAAATTGAAATTTGCATGGCAAAAGAGGAAAAAGGAAAACACATAATTGCTTCAGAGCATATTAAAATGAATTTTGAAATAGTTGAGAAGAGAAATCACATATATTTAAATTGCTAAGTCTAGAGAATCATCAGATGAATTATAGACTTTTAACTCTCCAATTTAAAAGAGGAACTTGCAAATGGAATTTACACGCTATGAAATAAGACATAACTCATATCACAACCAATTAGAATCTTTTCATAAACAATTCGAAAAATTGCTTTTGCATGATATATTTAGTTTAGCTCCATGATTTTACAAAGTCTACCTGCAATGAGGGCATTCCCCCTCCTCCTCTCATGCCTTCTATATCCTCGGGATGATATATATATAGAGGAGTTACTTGTGGAATTCAAAACGATTAAAATTCCCCATAATTTTAAAAATAGAGGTTAGTTACAAAAAGGAGTAATGTATAACGACAGTTCTCCTACTTTAAAGGGATCGTTATGAACAGGTCTGATATATCTAGGGATTTTTCCTTTGAACGACATATGTCCAAAATTTGTTGGAACATACTCAATTCTACCTGAGAATTCATTCCAACTTGGTGATTTCCTCCTTTAGAGTGCTCAAACCAGGATAGTTGATTTTTCCCAACGCTCTCAACTGCCTCAACTCTGATTTTTGTCTTCTATTGTTTGTTATGTTTCTTATTCACTGCTCGCTTGTAGATTTCATCCGCGTGTACATTGATGATTAGGTCCCTCATAATAGGATTTAATCTGACCCTTGATTATGTTTATGTCGCAGGGTCAGTATGGAATTTGGTTACTAATATTTGCACAATTGACCTTTCTTTCTTACTCATTGATAATCGTGCCATGTTAGTCGAAAAGCCTGTTCCAATAGATATTGCTTGATTGGCTTCGTCCATGTCTTCCAATTTTGTAGAGATCACGATTTTTGTTTTCCTTAACTCTACAGGAATAGGAAATTCGATCCAATTTGAGACGATGATTTCCCGGAGTAGAATAACGCCACCCATATTTGAAGATCGGTAGTTATTGAGTTCTAATCATGAATTATTGACAAGATTACTTGCAAGTACGTTGCTTAGCCAATATATTTCCAATGATGAGTCTTTGAGTTAATTATCTGACAGTGTTCACCGGACATTTTTCAGACGTGAAGTACCTGAACGAGTGACGTGAGGTGATTTGACTAGTCGTCACCTTCCCCCACACAAATTATTGATTTGACATATTAGACCACGTGACATCAGAGCTTTTTGGAAAATGGTTTCAAGAAGACCTCTTTTTGCCTCGATGTACCTCTGAGGGCACCACGCATCCACAAATAAAACCACAGTAGTTTTCCCTGGCCCGCCTTCACATAATTAAATTCTGTGCTATTTCGTCGCCCGATATGGGTCTCGACCATTGATTTGGGTCATCTCAAAATCTATGATCCGTTGGATATTTTTCTTTTGCACTCACGCTATATTTTTCCACATGCCACCATATATGTCCCAGACTTCCAAATTGCACCATGTCTCTACATCGCTTTAGTCCTCTGCTAAATTTGAAACTCGGATTTTCAAGTATAATTGTTATGGTGATAACATAGGCTCCAACTGGGGATACTATCCTCCATGTGAGGTAGAAAAGAATTGTAGACACGGTGCCTTCTTCGTTTGGCCGCTTTCAAAACATGTGTGTGTATCTCATTACGTCTTGGAGACTGAACGTCAAATCTTAAAACCAAACTTTGCAAACTGCTCTCAACTGGATATTAAACACTGAATACACTGCTAAAATCTGACTGTACACAATACTAGAAATCCAAACTGAAAAATTCTTGACCAACAAGCTTATTCTCACACTCCTACCTACTCTAACTACTGAAATGAACTGCCAATCAAGTGAAATCAAAATTCCAATGCAACCATGCAAGCATTTTATCCATTGTTTGTTTACTTTGCACAAGCTTGCTCCAAATCATGCTTACTGATAATTCATTCAAAAATTCATCCATAAATCCAAATCTCAAAAAATTAGAAACATTTGGACTGCTCATTTCCTCCAACAGGATCGCAAATGGATCTTCTAAAATATGCACAAAACAATCATCATGTTTCACTCCTTCCACTGCATTTTTTTTTTCAGGTGATTCAACTTGTTGACTTCTATTGAAAAACTGACAGATTTGTTGAGAAGACTGGTAATAAGAATTTCTTGAGTCATAAGGAAATCATGGTTGGAGAACATCGTCTGGTGTAAAAAGACTCATATTTGATACAGAAATTGATTTTTTGCAATCCACTATTATTGGTAGATTCTGATTGTAAACCTTTTCCATATAATGTGTCTTGGGATCATGAATCATATGAAAGAATGTTTCCTTTTCACGAGTCAAGATAGAAGAGCAAGCTTCCTCCACAAGTGATTTTTCGTTCCTTGGAGTCTTCATAGATGAAGTTTCAAAATCTTCATCCATGTCTAGGCTGCTTAGAAATAGGATCACTACATCATTTTCAAGGGAATAAAGGAAACCTTGAAATACTTTGTCTTGCTCGTAATATTGTTGAACATCTACATTAGTTTCAGAAGAAGAAAAATGACATTTAACAACAATTTCTTGATCAACTTCTTCTTTAATCGGATGAATAAGCACGGGTTGCAACTCCAAATTTGAATACCTTTCCACGTAATGATTTTTTAATGCATGTGAGTGTAGTTGGTGTTTCTCAATGATAACAATATTTTCATGTAAAACAGTGTTATTGCGAATGTAGTCAGAACTCCCCGTTTTCTCTGGAATCTCATGATTTGATTTCAACCATTCAAAGGAAGAAAAACATAATGGAAGATAATATCCACTTGCAAGTTTACTTATCTCATCATGTTTGGAGGATTTCTGATTTGAGACATTACAAACATTTTTTTTTAACAGTTCAAAAGAGGAAAAACACAATGGCAAGGTCCTTTTACCTGCTTTCAAACTTTCTTCAATTTCTTCGCTATTGTCATAGGCACGTTTTTCAATATATTTGGATTGCCGAACATGCTCTTTTTCGGCTTTATCTTCGACCAATGGATGCACTTTTGAACTTACAATATCTTCTACACAACAAGTAATAGGGGCATCAAACACCTGAGAAGAGTGTTGCAATATCTTGTCAATTTGTTTCATTGTTTTAGTGTAATTTTGCATCAGCACAAATTCGTTTGTCTCAATAATGATCTCAAAATTTTCTTTCAACAATTTAAATGCAGCAAAGCATAAGGGTAGATAATTATCTTCAGTTGATCGAACACTTTGTTCTTTGTAACTATGATATGCAAGTTGATTTATCTCACTGTGCTGCTGAAAAAGAACGTCTTCAACATCACAATCATCCTCATATTTATCATATACAGGAAAATCAGCCACATATGTGATGTCATCTACCAAGAACAAACTAGGAACATCAACCTGTTCTTCAACAAACTGATTTGTAACCTCATCTTCTTGACTTTCTACAAATGAATACATAAAACAATCATCTCTTTGCTTATCATGAGATGGATCAACACCCTCTCTTTCAACAGGTGGAATATAATTTTTTGCAGAATCATTAGCATTGGAAACTTCAAGAGGACCTATGATATTGTCAATTCTATGCTCAAGATCCCAATCAACCATTTTCTTCTCATATTGACTTTCACGTTCTTGAGCATTTTGGATGTGTTTACATGCTTGGATGTTGTGTTGAATTTCCTGAGCATCATTAAACATTTGTTCTAAGGACTTAGGTCTTCTTTCCATCAGGAGGGAAGATGAATCTGGATGGAGAGTAGTTGCATAATGGAGCATGGCATGAGCTTCAGTGGGTTGAATTTCTTTGGACAAATTGTGATAGATACTGGAAAACCTTCTGCTGAATATAGAAATAGTTTCATTGCTCTGTTTTTTTAAGGCATATAACTCTCTAAGCTATAGATCCAAATATTTCTTCTTTCCCCAAAACCTTAAAAAGACATCTTTCAATTCCTCCCATGAGATAATTGTCTCTGGATGAAAATGTTTAAACTAGTCTTTAGTGTCTCCTTTCAAGGATTGAAAGAAGGCCCTCATACAAACATCATCATGGTCAATCTCGAACAAAACTATAAAATGCTCAAACCCTTGGATGTGTTTTTCAGCTGAGATGGTATCAGGTTCCCCATCAACCACAGGTAGGTACTTATAGTGCTCAGGAGTAAAATCACTAAGGAAGTGAGGTAGCTTCAAGGGTTTGTATCTATGTTGAATCTTGGAGGACGTTGGATCAAGTATAGGAGGTGAAATATCAGTCTTGGATTCATGGGGCTCATTAACTTGGTCATGGTTATCACATGGCTTAGATGGAATATTTTTATCACGGCCAGTGATAAACTAAGGAGATATTTGTGTAACTTTAAGAGGAGGATATATAATTTTTATATTGTCATGATCATCATTTGCATGCAACAAGTAACGAAGAACTTGTCTAGCATTTTCAAGAAAGGACCAAAGGAAGCTTATAACAAATAATAAAATGACTTGGAAAAAATCCCATTTTAAGCACTGTTTTCTTCCATAATGCTTTTTCATACCTATGCCAAGGGGTATCATCTTCTAGTGAATTCTCTGAATTGCATTTGAAATTTGAGTGGAGTCGCCAATAACGTTTTGGGATCTAGATTCTGCATTGAGAGTAGAGTCGCCATTGAAGATTTGAATTTATGGATTCTTCTACCAGTGGAATCACCTTCAAAATGATTTTTTGATATGTGAACTCGTCAGAGCAGGAATACATCCAATATGTGTCTAAGTGTTTGTTGCTCTCAAACCTTAGAACTCAACCATGTCGTTCTTTCCTAGCGAAAACGTTTCAATTTCGTCCATGACAACGACACCAGAATGTTAGCACTCTGTAAATTTTCAACCAGCTTTAGAGCTGAGGCACTGGCCTGCTCAACTCAGAGAGGGCTCTCTCGTGTCACTTGATATTTCTTTAGAAATTGGTGGCTAGATTTGGTTCGTTTTGGGAGGTATTATGAAGTTGTTGAAGAAGTGGGGGGTAACATTTGGGCTCTGGAGTCAGAAATAAATAATGCAGTAGCAGGTCACTAGAACTTATCTAGAGGAGAAAGTCTAAGTGAGGCAATGAGTTTGATTTTTCAAATTGAAATTTGCATAGCAAAAGAGGAAAAAGGAAAACACATAACTGCTTCAGATCATATTAAAATGAATTCTGAAATAGTTGAGAAGAGAAATCACATGAATTTAAATTGCCAAGTCTAGAGCATCATCAGACGAATTCCATACTTTTAACTCTCCAATTTAAAAGAGGAACTTGCAAATGGAATTTTAAAGACACAGGAAACACACACTATGAAAGAAGACATAACTCATATCACAACCAATTAGAATCTTTTCATAAATAGTTCAAAAAATTGCTTTTGCATCATATATTTAGTTTAGCTCCATGATTTTACAAAGTCTACCTGCAATGAGGGAAGGCCCCATCCTCCTCTCATGCTTTCTATATCATCGGGATGATATATATATAGAGAGAGGAGTTACTTGTGGAATTCAAAACGATTAAACTTCCCCGTAATTTTAAAAATAGAGGTCAGATACAAAAAGGAGTAATGTATAACGACAGTTCTCCTACTTTAAAGGGATCGTTATGAACAGGTCTGACATATCTAGGGGTTTTTCCTTTGAACGTCATATGTCCAAAATTTGCTGGAACATACTCAATTCTACCTGAGAATTCATTCCATCTTGGCGATTTCCTCCTTTAGAGTGCTCAACCAGGCTAGTTGATTTTTCCCAACGCTCTCAACTGCCTCAACTTTGATTTTTGTCTTCTGTCGTTTGCTCTGTTTCTTCTTCAGTGCTCGCTTGTAGATTTCATCAGCGTGTCTATTGATGATTAGGTCCCTCATAACAGGATTTAATATGACCCTTGATTATGGTTTTGTCATAGGGTCAATATGGAATTTGGTTGCTAATATCTGCGCAATCGACCTTTCTTTCTTACTCATTGATAATCATGCCATGTTAGTCGAAAACCCTGTTCCACTAGATATTGTTTGATTGGCTTCGTCCATGTCTTCCAATTTTGCAGAGACCGCGATTTTGTTTTCCTTAACTCTACAAGAATCAGAAAGTTGATCCAGTTTGAGATGATGATTTCCCGCAGCAGAATAATGCCACCCATATTTGAAGATCGGTAGTTATTGAGTTCTAATCATGAATTACTGACAAGATTACTTGTAGGTACGTTGCTTGGTCAATCTATTTCGAATGATGAGTCTTTGAGTTAGTTATCCGATGACGTTCACTTGACATTTTTCGGACGTGAAGTACCTGAATGAGTGACGTGAGGTGATTTGACTAGCTGTCACCTTCCCCCACATGAATTGTTGATTTGACATACTATACCATGTGACATCAGGGATTTTGGGAAAATGGTTTCAGACAAACCACTTTTTGCCCCGATGTACCTCTCAGGGCACCACACGTCCATGAATAAAACCACAGTAGTTTTCCCCTGCACGCCTTCGCATAATTAAATTCTGTGCTATTTCGTCACTCGATATGGGTCTCGACCGTTGATTTGGGCCGTCTCGAAATCTACGGTCTGTTGGATCTTTTTATTTTGCGCTCCCGCTATATTTTTCCACATGCCGCCATATATGTCCCGGAATTCCAAATCATGCCATGTCTCTACATCGCTTTAGTCCTCCGCTAAATTTGAAACTCGGATTTTCGAGTATAATTGTTATGGTGATAACATGTAGTATAGAGAGGAGTGAGGCTTGAGCATAATGTGAGATGAAATTGGCATATTTTGGGCATATGAAAATATTGGATGAAGATGAGACCATCCCTTTTAGCCTTTCATGATAATATTGAAGATGATTTAAATCTTGTTGGGTCTTCATGATCAATAGGTGAAAGGTATATTGAAAATTTTAAAATTAAAAAAAAAATTAAAATAATTGGTCTTCATTTGGAAAAGACATATTTTCAAAACTACATCCCAATCAACTAGTTGATGAGTGACAGAAAAATGGATCAACCCTATCTTGTAAGACATTGAATTTCTCATCGTAAATTACCCTATAGAGGATTGGTTTGAGGCTTAGATCTACGACCTTTGATATTATTTTGTAGATCATATTGCAGAGAGAGATCATACAGTATTCATTGAAGGACTCATGGCTATATTTTTCTAGAATGATTGCAATACAGGTTGAGTTTATATTTCCAAGGCCTTCCCTTCTAGTATAATATCCTCAACAATTCTGAGTAGATCCTTCTCCACCATGTTAAATAAATACAGAAAAAAAATCTACCATCCAACCATCAGGCCCTGGACTTCTATATTTTTGGAAAGTTTGCATAGCTGTCAATAATTATTCCAAGGATATCTCCTAGAAAAACTCTTCATCGTCCTCCTTAGTAATGAATCTCATAAATTTTCTATTCACAAAGAGAATCCGAGGAAAATTATGTATTTCAAGTTTAGATAATAGCTTACCAAAATGTCTTACCCACAACTCTGATATCTCATCAAAATTTTTAACGTGTATTCCCTCTTCATCCTTTAGTTCCCATATTGTATTTTTGTGTTTCCTATGAGCAACAAAATTATGAAAAAAAAATTATTTTGGTCTCCCTTTGCTATCCATACAACCCTACTCTTTAAGTTCCATTCCATCTCTTCCTCCAACAATAATCCATTTTTTTTACTTTCCATATCCTTTAAAGCTGTGAGCTCTTCATCATTCAGCAGAAATCCTACCTCTTTATTTACCAAATTTTTCATCTTATCGTCAACTTATTTTAACTTATGTCTTCACACAATGTGCCTGATTCCTACCCATTCCAACACCTTTTGTTTAATTAACCTTAAAAAATATGAAAACTATCTACATACTGAGACCCATGTCCATGTATCAATCGATTTTCAATTTGTTTGGTCGAAGATTTGAAACTCTTCCTCCATGATCCAAGTTGGATTAAACTTAAATGGAGAAATGGGTTTATCAAGTAATGAAATCACTGGGGATGAGAACAAGAGTTGCTTCAGATCATCGAACGCTTTATGTTGGGACATACCTGATGCAGGAGCATTGTCACCAAGGCACACGTGGAGAGACAAGTCAGTGCCCTAGCGCGCCTTTTGAATCATTTTGGAATCTTAAACGTTGGTGTTTCCTGCAAAATATTTTTTTTGAACGAAACGAAAACTAAAGAAGATCCAAACGCTTGGAAGTTGAATGATCGTGGGAGATCTGGGAGTTTCACTCTTAGACTTTAATGTAACAGAACTTAAGTAACAATTAGTTTTTACTTCGAGTAAACAGGTAGTCGAAGGAACCCTATGAGTCCTCTAGTATAAGTAGATGCATTGTACGCCTGACGAAAGTTGTTGCACATTAGTATTGTTGTTATGATTTAGGTGTTATTGAATTCTAGTTGTTGTTGTTTTTTATCAGTCGTAGCCATTTACATTTGAATGAAGATAACATAGAGAAATTGATCCAATTGCGTAGTAATGTTATTTCTTAAATGTTCTTTTTTATTGTGTGTTTCCATGAATGCATGGGTTATACCATGAATGGATGAATATGTGAAGTGTTGAATAAGTTTCAATTGTTCTCTTCCTCAAGCTTATGCAAGGAGTGCATATTGTACGTAAGGAGTGTGTTTAACAGAGTCTTTTGACTCAAAACTCAGAAGAGATAGCATGAAACTTTCATATGCAAAGTGTGCATATTGTACGCAAGGAGTGCGTCAACAGAGTCTTTGACTCAATAAGATCAGGAGGAATAGCTTTATTTTTCTTGCGAAGATCTATTGCAAGGAGTGTACAGATTCAAAATTCGACTAAGTGTCGAAGCAACCCTCTAAGGAATAAAGGGTTCGAGAAGTGAAGCTCAAGAGATATAGCGGGAGGGAATCCTCAAAGGGAGAGAATCTATAAAGGTTTAACTAGTTATTGGCCTAGATCCCTTCAAGAGGAAGTGGAGGCATACCAGACCGTCGGATCTAGGAGAGTTGTGAGGTGATTAACCATGAGTTCCTTTGGAAATCCACAGAGTAATGACATCCGTCTGAGTCATCGATCTATGGGAGACACATGTTAGCAGATCACATACTTCTAAAGCGATGAGAAAGCAATGCGGAGCAGAGGGTCGCTTGAAGTGGATCCTCATCGTCGAATGAGAAGGACATGTGGCACATGATCCTTGACTCTGGAGGAAGGCACTTCGAAAGAACAGACTGTTGGAACGTTCAGAACTCCCAAACGTCAGAGTCCTGAAGTGGACCTGAGTCGTTGATTTGGAAGGATGTGTGGTGCCTGATCTAGAACTCTGGGTATGGAGTACTCCGGGGAAAAGTGGAGGTTGGAACATTCAGAACTCCCAAAGTGTGGAGTCCCAAAGTAGATCTCAATCGTTGGTTGCGAAGGGGGACGTGGATCGTAGATCAGGTCCCAATTAGAGTCTCGAAGTTGTGAAGCAACCAGAAGTTTAAGCCTCATGCCACAGCCATAGGTCACATGCAAATATGGGCTAGCGGAAGGAGCTAGCACCTGAATTTCAAGTTTATAAAAGTGCTAAAGAAGGGGGGGGTTGTGGGTTCTACAAGACCTGCACCTAAAGAGGAAAAGGGGCCTATGTAATTTGTTCCAGGGGCTACTGAAGTCCTGAAAGAGATAATTGAACTCATGAGATTAAGATCCTTGACTGGGAGGTCGCAAAACCCTTAGGAGGGAAGGGGGCTTCTCCATCAAGTGGTATCAGAGCCTAATTTTGTTTTCAGGTAGTATAAAAGAGCTCAAAGTTGTACTTTGTGTGTGAGAAATAGTCAATACAATGCCACCAAGGAGACGCGTGGAGCCACCTGTAGCCAATCGCATTGTAGAAAGATAAATGAGAGATTTTTGCCAGGTTGGAGGTGATGGAGGCAACGCAGAGGAGAGCACCTGATGTTGGAGACGTCAGTGATGCTAAAAGTGAAGAGATAGAGGTCGAAGAAGAAGTTTCAGGGGAATATGCGGCCGAATAATGCTTACTGAAAGTTGTTGTGAAGTTGGGAGCTAGAGAAAAGATAGACATCCCAATGTATGAAGGAAATTTGGATGTTGAAGAGATGTTGGAATGGATAAGGTCCATGGATAAGTACTTTGATTATGAATATGTGGATGAGGAGAAGAAGGTGAGACATGTTGTCACCAGGCTAAAAGGACATCCAGCGTTATGGTGGGATGAACTGCAAGATGGTAGGAGGAGGAAAGGTAAGAAGAAGATAAAGAATTGGGACAGAATGGTAGCCAAGTTGAAGGATAAATTCATACCCAAGGATTGTCAGATAAATCTGTTGAGGAAGTTGCAGAACCTGAGACAGAAGGGCATGACAGTGAAAGAGTACACATAGGAGTTCTACAAGATGAATATCAGGATTGGACAAAGAGAGAAAGATGAAGAAAAAGTTGTCAGATATATAAATGGCCTGAGATATGATTTTCAAGATGAAATCATCATGAAGACAGTGATGATAGTGGAGGATGCTTATCAGATTGCACTGAAGGCATAGGAGAATTTGGCCAGAAAATAGATTCAGCGAAGTAGAGGCAGAAGCCCAAACAAAGGTAAGGGAGTATCCCGTGACAAGGCACATCAAACCAAGAATGAGACTGAGAAACCACATAGTCACTAGAAAGAGGAGGAAGTTCTCAAGGGAGACAAAGTGGTGGAAGAAATCCTTCTAGACGAAGAGGAAGAAGCAGAGGAGGAGAAGTAAGTTGTTATGCATATGGAAAGACAGGACACATGTCTTGGGAATGTCCTGATAAAAAGAAAGAAGGAGTAGGTGAAGCTCACATTTCAGAAGCACTGAAAAGGAATGTTGAAGCAGAAGGTGCAGAGGATGGAAAATCCCTAATGTTGAGGAAGGTTCTCTTAAAACCAGAACCAAAAATTGAAAAGTTGGTGCAAAGGAACAGTTTTTTCAGGGCATCTTGCAAGACTAGAGACAGAGTATGAAAGGTGATAATTGACAGTGGGAGCACTAATAACTTATTATCTACAGATATGGTGGAGAAATTGGAGCTAGAGACAACTGCACACCCAAATCCATATAAGGTCCCATTCTTGCAAAAAGGACACTAGGTAATGGTAACTAAACAATACCTTGTTGAATTTAAAATAGGTGGATATAGGGATGAGATTATGTGTGATGTAATTCCCATGGATGTATGTCATGTTTTTTTGGGAAGACCATGGCAGTTTGACAAGAATGTCATTCATGATGGGAGAAGGAATATTTACACTTTGGAAAAGAATGGTAGAACACACATGTTACTGCCAATAGAAGAGAAGAAAGTAAAGGAAGAGGCCAACACAAGCATACTCCTCATGAGTGGGAATGAACTCCTGAGTGAGATCAAGAAGAAATAGAAGATGCAGTTTGTTGTAGTGAGGAAACCCAGAGTTGTCCTTACAAGTACTTCTATGGATGATTTTCCTGAGGAAGTTCAAGAGTTGTTGGAGAATTTTGTTGACATAGTAGTGGATGAGTTTCCTAACTCATTGCCACCCATCAGAAGTATCATCCATCATATTGATTCGATGCCAAGAGAAAGTCTGCCAAACAAAGCAGCATACAGATTGACACATCAAGAGAATGAGGAGGTAAAGAAACAAGTCCAAGATTTATTATACAAGAGTTTGGTCATAGAAAGCTTGAGCCCATGTGCATTACTAATTGTGTTGAGTTCAAAGAAGGATGGAGGATGGAGAATGTGCACAAACTCAAGAGCCAAAAGCAAGATCACCATCAGGTACAAGTTTCCTTTGCCAAGAATGGATGACTTAATGGATTGCTTAAGTGGAGCAATTTTTTTTTCAAAGATAGATTTGAAAAGTGGATATCACCAAATAAGGATGAGAGAAGGTGATGAGTGGAAGACAACCTTTAAGACAAATGAAGGGTTGTATGAGTGGATTTTTATGCCATTTGGATTAGCAAATGCCCCAAGTAATTTTATGAGGTTGATGAATGAGGTATTGAGATATTTCTTCAATAACTTTGTGATTGTATATTTGGATGATATACTGGTCTTTAGAAAGACTAAAGAGGAGCATTTGAGACACCTGGCATTGGTGATGAGGAGACTATAGCAGGAGAAGTTGTTGGTTAATCAAAAGAAGTCCTCCTTTATGAAGACATAACTCATATATTTGGGTTTTGTGATCTCTTCAAATGAATTGAAGATGGATCCAGAGAAGGTAAAGGTAATCAAAGGATGGTCGTCACCAAGGAGCATATTTGAGGTGAGAAGCTTCCATGGATTAGTGAGTTTCTATAGGAAGTTCATTAGAAGTTTCAGTGGAATTAGTGCACAAATGATGGACACGGTGAAGATAAGACACAAGTCTTTCAAATGGATAGAAGAGACCGAGAGGATATTCAACATATTGAAGGAAAAGATAAAAGAACAACCAATTTTGGTCTTACCAAATTTCGAGAAGACATTTAAAGTGAGATGTGATGCAAGTGGGGTTGCAATTGGAGCAGTCTTGAGCCAATATAATAGGCATATTGCATATTTCAGTGAGAAGCTAAATGATACTAAGAGAAAGTACTCCACATATGATAATGAATTTTATGCCATAATTCAAGCTTTGAAGAAGTGTAGGCACTATCTTGTTCTAAAGAAATTTATCTTGTATAGCAACAATCAAGCTTTACAATTCATAACCAAACAGTAGAAGTTAAACTAGAGACATGTTAAGTGGATATAATTTATGCAAAATTTCACTTTTTTCATTAAACATATTTCTGTTAATGCTAAGAAAGTTGTTGATGCATTGAGCAGGAGATGTTTGATTCTATGGGAATTTCAAGTGAAGACCTTGGGGTTTGAACACCTTAAGGATATGTATTGTGATGATCCAGATTTTAAAGTAGCATATGAAGCATATACAAATCCTATGCTCAGGGACAGAAGTTGGTGGATAGAGTATATGATTCAATATGGATTGTTGTTTAAAGGTTTCCAATTGTGCATACCAAGGCGCTCGATGAGAGAAAATTTGTTGAAGGAAAAACACAGTGGAGGTCTAGCAGGACATTTCGGTCATGACAAGACATTTGCACAGTTGAACAATTCATACTATTGGCCAAGTATGAGAGCAGAGGTGAAGAAGTTTGTGAAAAAATGTAAGATTTGCCAGCACACAAAAGGAAAGAAACAAAACACTGGATTGTATCATCCATTTCCTATTCCAGATAAGCATTGGGATGCAATAAGCATGTATTTTGTGTTGGGATTGCCAAGAACCCAAAGGGGAAGTGATTCCATATTTGTTGTGGATGATACATTCTCAAAGATGGAAAAATTTATCCCATGCCAGAAGACTAGTGATGCAACACATGTTGAAAATTTGTTTTTCAAGGAAGTTGTGAGACTTCATGAATTACCCAGGAGCATTGTCTCGAACAGAGACACTAAATTCATTGGTCATTTCTGGAGAACATTATAGAAGAAGCTAGGGATAGAACTGTATTTTAGTTCAACATATCACCCTCGGACAGATGGACAAACTGAGGTGGTAAATAGGAGTTTGGGCAATTTGCTAAGAATTTTAGTCATTGAACATCATAGCCAGTGGGATCAAATTCTGTCACAAGCAGAGTTTGCATATAATGACTCACCAAATAGAAGTACATGAAAAATCTCATTTCAGATCGTGTATGGAATGAATCTAAGAGGAGTATCAGAATTGAGAGATCTGGAGAAAAGTGAATTCAAAAGTGTTGGAGCAAAAGACTTCATTGCATAAATATAGAAGCTTCATAATCTAATCAAGGAGCAATCGCAGAGCAGAAATACAGAATACAAGCGAAGAGTTGCAGCACATAAGAGAACTTCAATTTGAAGTAGGAGATCAAGTTTTGGCACATCTCAGGAAGGAAAGGTTCCCAACAGGAGCATATAACAAATTGAAGCTGAAGAATATAGGACCATGCAAGATCCTAAAGAAATTTGGTGCCAGTGCTTATGAGGTAGAACTACCATAGTATGTGGGTATATCACCCATATTTAACGTTTCAGACCTGTATCCTTACAGGGAGAATGACACAAAAGAATCAGAAGATCAGAAAGAGATTCAGTGGGAGAAGTAGATGTCTATAGTAGAAAATCCACAGATGGAAAAAATCATTAATCAGAGGATTGGCAAAAGGACTAGGAGAAATACATACTTTGAGTATTTGGCAAAGTGGGAGGGACACCCAATAGAAGATGTCAGTTGGGTAAATGAGGTTGATATCAAGAAGTATGGAAAATCAGTGCAGGAACTCATGGACAAGAGTCCATGAATTTTTTTCTAAGGGAGTATGATGTAGGAGCATCATCACCAAGGCACACGTGGAGAGATAACTCAGTGGCCTAGCATGCATTTTGAATCATTTTGGAATCTTAAACGTTGGTGTTTGCTACAAAAAAAAAAATTTGAATGGAACGAAAACTAAAGAAGATCCAAACCCTCGAAAGTTGAATGATCACGGGAGATCTGGAATTTTTAGTCTTAGACTTTAATGTAACGGAACTTAAGTAAAAGTTAGTTTTTAATTCTAGTAGACAGGTAGTCGGAGAAACCCTATGAGTCCTCTAGTATAAGTAGATGCATTGTACGCCTCAAGGAGGTTGTTGCACATTAGTATTGTTGCTATGATTTAGTTGTTATTGAATTCTAGCTGTTTTTTTTTTTTATCAGTTGTAGCCATTTACATTTGAATGAAGATAACAGAGAGAAATTGATCCAATTGTGTAGTATTGTTATTGATTAAATGTTATTTGTTATTGTGTGTTTCCATGAATGCATGGGTTATACTGTGAATGGATGAATCCGTGAAGTGTTGAATAAGTTTCAATTGTTCTCTTCCTTGAGCTTTTACAAGGAGTGCATACTGTATGCAAGGAGTGTGTTTAATAGAGTCTTTTGACTCAAAGCTCAGAAGAGATAGCATGAAACTTTCATATGCAGAGTGTGCATACTGTATGCAAGGAGTTCGTCGACAAAGTCTTTGACTCAAAAATCTCAGGAGGAATAGCTTGAGTTTTCTCGCGAAGGGGCGCGAAGATCTGTTGCAAGGACTGCACAGATCTAAAAGTCAACTAAGTGTCAAAGGAACCCTCTAAGAAGTAAAGGGTTCGAGAAGTGAATATAAAGAGAGATAGCAGGAAGGAATCTTCAAAGGGAGAGAAGATCTGAAGGTTTAATGAGTTATCGGCCAAGATCCCTTCAGGAGGAAGCGGAGGCATTCCAGACCGTCATATCTAGAAGAGTTGTGAGGTGGTTAACTGTGAGTTCCTATGGAAATACGTGGAGTAACGGAGTCTTTCTGATTCATCGATATGAGGGAGACACGCGTCAGCAAATCACATACTTCGGAAGCGAGGAGAAAGAAGCGTGGAGCAGAGGGTCACCTGAAGTGGATCCCCACCGTAGAACGAGAAGGACTTGTGGCGCACAATCATTGACTCTAAAAGAAGGCACTTCGGAAGAACGGATTGTTGGAACGTTCGGAACTCCCGAATGTCGATGTCCCAAAGTGGACCTGAGCCATTGATTTGGACTGACGTGTGGCGCCTGATCTAGAACTCTGGGTATGGATTACTCTAGGGAAAAGTGGAGGTTGGAACATTTGGAACTCCCGGAGCACGAAGTCTTGAAGTAGATCTCAATCGTTGGTTGTGAAGGGGGGCGTGGACCATATATATGGTCCCGATTAGAGTGTCGAATTTGCGAAGCACCCAAGAGGTTAAGCCCTGGGTCACAGCTCGAGGTCACATGCAAAGAGGGGCTAGTAGAAGGAGCTAGCGCTCGAATTTCAAGTTTACAAAAGCGCTAAAGAAGGGGAGGTTGCGGATTCCATAAGACCTATGCCTAAAGAGGGAAAGGGGCCTGTGTAATTTGTTCCAGGGGCTATTGAAGGCCCGAAAGAGATAATTCAGCTCAGGAGATTAATATCCTTGACCGGGAGGTCACAAAATCCTTAGGAGGGAAGGGGCGGTCTACATCAATACCCCACACAGTTTTTTCCTTACCACCACCCTTGGTTATTTGGTTGAGGGCCCATGCGATATGGGAGAATCCCAACATGAACCTGTGATAGATATTGGCAATGCCTAAGAAGCTTCGAAGCTCAGTGAGCGTGGTTGGGGTTGTCCAGTAATGGATGAATTGGATCTTGTATCGATCAGCATGTTCACCATGTGCACCAACAATGTAGCCTAGGTATTGGACCTTGTCCATGCCGAAGGATCATTTTTCCCAGTTGGCATATAGCTTGTGTTTCCACAGAGTGTGCAAAACCTGTTGAATATGTTGTAAGTGTTTTTCCCAAGTTTTGTTGTAGATGAGGATGCCATCCAAATACACCTCCACAAAATAATTAGTGAAAGGTCGCAAGACATCATCCATCATCCTCATAAAATTTATTGGGGAATTTGTCAAACCAAAGAGCATGACCAACCATTCAAAAAGACCTTCTTTTGACTTGAAGGCAGTTTTCCATAAATTTGTCTATTCTATTGGGACCTGATGGTAGCCAGACTTCAGATCAGTCTTACTGAAGTATTTGAGCCCCTTGAGTTGATCAAGGAGATCTTCGATTCAGGGAATCGAGTATTATTACATAGCTATGATTTTATTTAGGGCCCGATAATCAATGCAGAGTCGCCAGGTCTCGTCTTTCTTTTGCACTGGTACAATTGGGCTTCCACAAGGTGATGAGTTAGGTTGGATGTGCCCCTTGTGGATAAGTTCTTGGATATGACGCTTGATCTCCTCATTTTATGGAAGACAGCGGTGATAGACTATCCCATTGCATAGCAGTGCGTTGGGGGTCATATCGATGGGAGGCTTGACTTGACAATGCAGAGGTACCCCAATAGGTGATGAGAAAATGTATGTGTGTTATTCCATGACCTTATCCACTTGCTTCTGCTTCGTGGAGAGTTCGACCGCAGAGTCCATGGATGTGGTTGCCACCTTTTTCTCACTCTAAGAGTGAATCATGAAGAAGACAAAATTCACGGTCTGAGAAATGACCTTCATGCATTGCTTGGAAAATATAAAGGAAATAACACTAAGTGGTACTACCTCGGGTATCCTGTACAATTTCCTATTCAAATTAATAATAACACTACGAGGCCTAGACTCGTATACAACATGGAGTTTCCATAAATAAGGTTGGCCCAAAATAACATCAAAAACTTCAAGGAGAGAAACATCACACAATACCTCATCTTTGAATGGCTTGATGTCATACGATAGGCGACACTATTGATTGACGTGAAGATCGCTTCCTTGACGGAGCCATCTGATGCTGTAGCATTGCGGGTGTGGCATTTTCGGCAGGGCTAGTCGGTTGACAACCTCTGCTGAGATGAGGTTCTTCTAGCTACTGCTATCAATGATGAAGTGAAGCAGAGTGCCTTTCAACCACATCTGTGAATGAAAGAGGTGCTCACCTTCCTATGGCTCATCAGGTTCGTCGGGATGGATATTGTTGGTAGAAACAGTGGCATTGGGTTTTGCATCAATGATCTATCTCCCATTTTCTGGTTCTGACTCAGAGTCGAAACTTGCATCTAATTCAAAGGCTTTTACCTCAACCACCAATGTCTGCTTTGAGCAGAAATCAACAGTATTATGCCAAGGGCTCTTATGGAAGTCACACCACTTCCCGATATCTTTCTTCATCTTCCCATTGTTCTTCTTTGCTTGCGACTTAGACTGGTTGTCCTAAGGTTTCCCATGTTTTCTCTATCCTTTTTTCTACGGATTGGAGCTGCCCTTTCCCTGCTTCTACTGTGAGGAGTTCCCATACCCAAATTGTCATGTCTTTTGTTTAGGCTTCTGCTCGATTTTGACGACATATCGATAGGTAGCGCCCAAGGATGAGATGTCCAAAAACTCCATTTTTGTCTGGATGTATCTATGCAGACTGTCGCGGTACTTAAGCACCTGATGTCACTTGAAATATTTGATACCCATCTTGGTGCGCAAGGTATGGAATACATTGGTGAACTTTGGAATTGTTTGGTCTCTTTCTTGTCGCAGTGTGGTCCATATTGTATACAAGTCGTCATAATTTTCAACAGGGTAGTATTGTTCCTTAATAGAATCCCTGAAGGAATCCCAAGTGGGTACAATTGCAAATAATTTGGATCCATCTATTTCCTTTTGCTCATAGAAAGTCTCCCACCAATCTTTGACATGGGGGATGGCCTTGAGGAGTGTAAATGTAATATTTTCTCTATTTTGGACAGAAAAATACCCTTCTAGAAGGTTTAACCATTTATATACGGCATCTGCATCTATTTGACCTTCAAATATAGGAATATCAAAATTGGTATGTACCTTGAAGGGGGTGATGTCTCCATCATCTCATTCATTTTTCGCTCAAGGGACTCCTCGAGCAACATTTTGAAAGGATGTCATGTCCCATCGTCTTTATTTTTGCCCACCATGGATGGATTATTGGGCGTGAGAAAGAAGTTTTCCTCAAGAGAAACAAGCTCGAGACCCAACTCTCTATACCTTGACCACGTTGAGGACATGCATTAAAAAAACGACGAGCAGACCACTCTAATACCACTGATATGGATTTATGAGTGAAACGAAATGAAACCACATATTTATAATATTAACATAGTGAACAATAAAAGAGATACAATAAAACTTGACTTCTATTAAATAAGAAATATGCTAAAAATTGTAAAATGCAGACTAAAAACAAGATTGCTAGAATGGTGGTAGCTTATCTCTGAGAAGAGATGTGACAGCTATGCTCATTCACAAGAAGATGACTACAATGAGGATCTGAGGAATTTTTTACATTAAACATGAATTCAAAAACCTTACCGGTAGGTCCCGTTGAGGTAAGTTAGTACATCAACTTCATGGGGTTGTAACTTTTGCATATGATCTTCGTTTAGGGCGCATGATAACTCGTTGGAAAGGTATTGACGAGGAGATTCATTTATGGGGATTAAATACAACCTTAAGATATCATTGAGGTTCCCAGTCGTGGAAAAATGTCGTTTGGGCCTTGGAAGTTTGGGAACCGAAAAACTGCTAAAAATAGTAAGTTGCCAAAAAACTATTTTGAGCCAGTTGGAAAAGGTGGGTGGCCATCGAGATCCTCCTGGATCATTTGGATGCACTGTAGAGGAAACAACTAGGCATGTCTTGGGACCAGTTTACTAATGCTCAATCTAAGGGATTTTGAGGGGCTCAAATTCAATATCCTACAATTGAGAAACCTACAAATATTGTTGCTACATAGAGAAGAAGCAAAATAAAGGGAGGCCCAACTACTAAGAAACCTAAAAAAAAATCATAAAGTTGTTGAAGAAGGTTGTTCAACACAAGTTGCATAGTTTATCATTGACGTCAAGAAATCCCCTTGGCAAAAGGAATTTGTTATTCCACCAGGGTTTTGGGTTCCTATCATTGAACAAGTTAAGGATATATAAACCCATACCATACAGTAGAAACCATGAGATAGGATGTAGTGATTATACTTTGAAAGGATAAGGATAAACATTTCATTTCCCACATCAACTAATGAGGTCAAAGAACTAATGAAGCAACTCCACATTGCTCAAATTAAGGCTACCAAGTGGAAAACAATTGCAAAAGAAAGATGCCAAGAAGTGATATAAATCAATGAACATTAGAAGGTAGTTTCTTCATTAACTAAGTTTGTTTCTTTTGCTTATATGGAATACTCCCATAGTATGGGACATTTGATAAATGCAAATTTCGATCTGAAAATCAAGTTGGTGAAACAAATGGAACAAACTAAAGAAAAGGATGATGAAATAATTGAGTTGAAAAGGTAGATGAAATATTTAGGTTGATAGATATTCGGTAAAAGGTTGCATAGTATGCAACTAAAATGTTATCCTCTAGGCCTACGACCATAGTATATGCATTGTATTTGAGGGAACAATGGTTTATAATTTTAAACTGAAAGACTTGCTTCTCATCTACCCTTGGATATACCCAAACCATGGGATTTATGTGAGATTTATTTTCCTAGCACTCTAGAGAGGTAAAATTTATTGTGTGAATTTTATGTACATAATTATGTAATCTAACAACAACTAAGTTGGTCTCCTAGCCCATTTGTTGAGGATGTGTCGCATAACTTTTATCTCATGGTTGCGGAATGAATAGAGTGGATTTAAGGAAATGAAAAAATACAAAGTTGATGGATGGAAACTAAGCTAGGGATTATAGGAGAACACATGAGGCCTAAAGAAGTTTGTATGAGCCATGTTAGATTGATAATGGACCCTATTGGATTTCCTATACTAGAGAAGAGACGACTAGAAGCATCATCAATTTTCAATATAATGATAAGAACTTCTAAAAATAAGATGTTGTAGATTCTTCAGATGCATTGGGATGAATTATCAGAAAATTTGCAGAGGAGAGAACCTCACTCATGGTGTTAGGGTCCTAACCCACATTCATTATTACTATATTATTTATAGTCAAGTCGGTTTGGTGTGTAGGATACATCATTTTCCCTTTATTTCCTATTTATAAATTAAGGAAATCCATTAGTGATGGTGAGAAGAAATGATAGCTTTTGGAGGATGAGTATTGATTACAAAGATATAAAAAAATCACCATCAAGGACAAATTCCCCATTCCAAATATTGATAAGCTATTGAATGAGCTTCATGGGGTAGCTTACTTCATAAATTTAGATATTAAATCTGGAAACCATAGAATCAAATTGAGGGAAGCCTTTCATTCCCCAAATAGATTTTATAACACATGCAAGGCACTATGAGTTTGTGGTAATTCCTTTTGGGTTGACTAATGCTCCTACTTTTCAAATCCTTAAGAAAAATATTTTACAACCTTATTTTAGAAAGTTTGTGTTGGTCTTCTTTGATGATATACTTATTTATAGCAAATCATGGGAAGAACACCTTAAACATGTGGATAAAGTCCTACAAATACATAGGAATAATCAATTTATACAAAAATGTCCAAAGGAACTTTTAGGAAACAAGAAGTAGACTATATGGGTAATATTGTTTCACACGAGGAGGTCAAGTTCGACCCTCAAAAAATTTAGGGTATCACAAAATTATCCATGCTTAAGAACATCAAGGGTCTTATTTTTTTGGGTATTACAATATATTATAGATAACTTGTCAAGAAATATGCAGATTGTATCCCCACTCACTTCTCTCTTAAAAAATAATTCATTTGTGTGGAGTGAAAAGGCTACCCTATCATTCTTAAACTTAAGGGATACTATGACATACACCCTAGTGTTGGCAACACCATATTTTGCTAAAACATTCATAGTGTAAGGTGATGCATTAGGGAAAGGAATTGGAGCAGCAATAATGCAAAATGGATGACCATTAGCTTTTGAAAGAAAGCAACTCAAGAAAAAATATTCAATGAATTCTACTTATGAAAAAGAAATGTTGAGTATTCTACATGAAATCAAGAAATGGAAAAAATATCTCATGGGAAGGAATTTTAAAGTCAAGACACACCATTAGAGCCTAAAGCACTTTTTGAACGACGACTATCTCCAGAACATCAATAAAAATGGGTAGTTAAAATGTAATGGTTCAATTTTGAAATAATAAACACAAAATAGAAGGATAATGTCGTAGCATATGTCCTCTCATATACAAAAAAGGGAAGGATAATTTTGTAGCATATGCCCTCTCAATAATAGAAGAACCATACATTTCCTATTCCATTACATCTATCAATCCTAGGTGGTTGGAAAAGCTCAAGGTGAATGAAAAGAAGACAATAGTATTAGATAGAAAATGCAATGTTTAAAAGAAGGAAATGTTTAAATTATGCAATGAAACAAGAACATGGTGGAAAAGGCTTAAGCCATTCTCAAAAATATATTCATCCAAAAGATATCAATATAGATTACATGGATGTAACCACCTCTAGATCTAGATATCACATTGACAACTCATTAATAAATAAGGGCGACACCTCATCAAGAAATAAGGATAGCAACTCATAAAAAGGTGATCTAGAACTTTGTAATTGTATAGGGATTCATAGGCTAACAATTCCCCCCTCAATCATAAGTTTGAATAACTCTACCAACAAGGAAACAAGAGCTAGTGCATAAACTGGTATTATCTTAATTCTTCAATCTAAAAATTTTGATTTGAGCTTCGATGAAGATGTGCCTAAAAAATGCCAAATTTGGATGCTGCAAAATCATACAATCTAGGAAATCCAACTATTTAAACGTGTGAGTTACAATATATGTAATTGTCCACTGATGCGAACTCCAATATTTGACGAGCATGAATTATGAGAAATAAATCAACTTAATTCTCACTCTTCCCTAAAAATGTCTAACAACCCAATCAATGTCAAGTAGCAATGCTAGGTCTAATGACCATCTAGGTGAATAAAATATCCACAATATTGCTCTCAGAAAATGACACACAAATAGTGATAATCAACATCCCAATCATTAATTTATCACAAGTGATGAAATATTTTCAACTCCATGTTTCTTGTTGTCAAAACTTGAGTCTAGCAATCATCAAGATTCTCCCCTTTGTCGGTTGAAAGATGAGACATCGTGTTTTTTGTTTTGGGTTACCCTTAACCAATTCTTCATTGTATATGGTAGTTTTGGTTGACCACTAACCATTTTCACTTGATCAATGCACTCCCCCCTCTTAAGGTGCAAGAGTGTTTTGTTTTGTTTTATCAATGTACCTCTCCCCTTGAGCTGCAAGAGAGTACCTTTCTCATTTCATTTTTGTACTTCCCCCCCAAGGTGCAAGATAATGCCTTTTTTATTTCATTTTTGTACTTCCCCACCTTAAGGTACATGGGAGTATCATTTGGAGTCATAGACTCAATTTTCAATTTGAACTAAGCCCCAGTCATACCCAAAATTATTATATGGAACAATTGATTGAAAGTCATTTGATTTTGCAACTTCTCCATTCAAATATGAAAAATCTTAGCTTCTAAATGACATCACTAAGAGCTCATCTAATCATAGTGAATTCTATGCTTTTTAACCTTCTTCTTCTTTCGGCATTTTTCTAAAAGATTATTTGTCTTCCCACAATGAAGACAAGGATGGAGATCAAAGCAATTTGTCTCCATATGGCCAACTCAGTGACAATTCTAGAACTCATCAAGAAACTCCTCAATTGAAATTTATTATCAATTGCATCATTAACTCCTAAATCAACTTGTTGAACATTTGAATATTGCCCCTAATTTTTAGCAAAAATTTCAACACTCATAAACTGAATTGGTTTGGAGTAGTCAGGAATATGAAAGCTGATGTCTTTTTCATATTCTAAACCATGTCAATTCCTATTGAATTGCAATTCTTCCCAAGGTTTGATAATGATTTTGGAAATATCATTATGTACATGTTGAGCATTCATGGATTTTTTCTTTGTAACTTCAAAAGAAAATTCAAGTTCACATTCACTTATACAATTTTTGGTATCACTCTGTTCTTTGGCTTTCTCTGCTTGTGAATCATCTTCAACAAAACTTGTCTTCATCGATAGTTCATTGCTAATGAATTATTCCATCCCATAACCAGTTAAGGAATCATTAGTCGTATATTTTGTTGCGTATGCATTAACCACTTTCATTAGGTCATTTGTGTCACAAGTAGCATCCACCATTGACTTGTGTTGCTTCATGTTTTCAATTTTCATTGTTAGCATATCCTACTCATTTTCACTTAATTTTTGTTTAGTGATTCAATCAATGTATCCTTCATGTCCATTTTCTTGTGAATATCAACAACCCAATCATTTAAATCATCTAAGGAGTCATGTAGTCCTTTAATTTCTTGATTGGCATTTTGCAAATGCTTTCCTCCTTTACCCATTTTAGATTTGCAATTTTGTCACACTTGCTTGTACTTGTTTCCAACAACCTTAGGGTGTTGGATACTACCGATCCCAAAGTGTTCTTTTACAATGATTAGACTTTGATAAAAATTATCTTTGTATTCAATTCCATGTAGGTCACTTTTCACAATAGGACGTTTGTAACCTCGTCCTTTGTACAATTCAATGACTTGGTTCAATGATTCAACCTTGATATGCTTCGATTTCAATGACTCGACAAACTAATGACCCAAAAAGACACTTCAACTCGAGCATACAGATCACATGACTCATGCAAATAAAATTGGCATGGATCAATTGAACCATATTTTACATGGACCATGAATGTGATATTTGAATTTTTGGCAATGCTCCATCAAGAGCGGAGGAACACACAACTCTTATCCCTCTTGTTACATGATATTAAATGTTGTGAGTTGCAATTATAATCATCGTTGTAGTGTAGGCACTTCATGAGTGCATGATTATTTTTATGTTTGTTTTTCTCACCAAATTAAATATGAATGTCAAACACTAGACACAAAACACCATCAAGCATCTAAAATAAAATCATCCAGCATCACACAACCACTAAGTGTTTCAACCACCAAGTGTTCCTTGGACCTCCTTATTATGATTTCAGGACAATTCTAAGACACATCCACCATGGAAAAATGATATTTTTATTAAAAGTTGTAGTACCTAAAGCTCTCAACTAGGCTTCTTTTGTACTTTTCAATGAGAAGATATTTTCTCCATTTTAAAGAGATGATCAAAATAAAAACATAAGACTTATTTTCTCCTCCTTTACAAATTTAAGCTATACTTCCAAAATGACTTAAAGAAAAATTATAAGCAACTAATCACACCTTCATAAATGTGACTTATAATTGCATRTAACAATCTTTCACTTATGTTCAAAGTCATACACCTCTTTTCATTTTCAATTTCACTTGTGTTCAAAGTCATACACCTCTTTTCATTTTCAATTTCACTTGTGTTCAATTTAAGCTATACTTCCAAAATGACTTGAAGCAAAATTACAAGCAAACAATCACACCTTCATAAATGTGACTTATAATTGCATATAACAATCTTTCACTTGTGTTCAAAGTCATACACCTCTTTTAATTTTCAATTTCACTTGTGTTCAAAGTCATACACCTCTTTTCATTTTCAATTCCATTTTGTAGACAATATAAAGAAAAGATAAACTTCAATATAAAGAGGTGCAAAAACAAATCAATAATGGATTTTAATGTCTTCTAAGGACCACAAATTCAACAAAATAATAATACAAAAACCAATCAATAATGGCTCTTAATGTCTTCTAAGGACCACAAATTCAACTTTCAACCAATTAATAATGGCTCTTAATGTCTTCTAAGGACCACAAATTCAACTTTCAATGTGATCTAAGGAACATAAATTCAACAAGATATTGATGCAAAAACCAATCAATAATCATTTAAGGAGCAAACATTCAAAATCTAACACAATGTTATCTAAGGAGCAAACATTCAAAGTTCAACACAATGTTTAAGACCCCATCAAAGTGATGCATTCTTCTATTGGATTTTATTTCTTATTAGAAAATAATTAAAAAATCTCAATATATTTTTAAAGGTTTTACTATTCTTTTCTAGGGAGTAATTTTTTTCCACAAGCATGAATGTGCTCTTTTAATTTTTCTCTACTAAAAATTGATTTTAATAAATAATAATAATAATCTATTTTTAAAGTCGTGGCCAAGCCAACATCAAATTGATATATGAGAGCATAACTAGAAATTGATATATTAATAATAATCTATTTTTTTTAATTATTGTCAAACCAACACCAAATTGATATATGACACCTCTTATTATACCTGTCGATAGGCATGGTATATAGCTTTAAGTTAGGCTTAACTTTCTATTAGTTCATATTTGACCATAAAATATACATCATTTTATTCAAAGTTTTAAAAAATAATTATTTATTTTAAATTTTAAATCTCATTTATGTGATCTCTTATTGGCCAAAAACTTTGAAGTCTTATTGCTGCCTTCACTTCCCCCAATGTAATTGTAATAAATATTTCTTGTTTTTTTATACATATTGTCAAAAGTTGGGGGCCCATCTTGTTAAATAAATAACCCTTTCTTTTTTGGCATAGATATGCATTTTTTTTTGTTGTTCTCCTTTAATGGGTACCTTTTTCCTGGGCACATTTAAATAAAATAAAATAATATTTTGTAGGTAGGATTCAAATGGATGACAATTGTACTTTTTCTTTCACAATTATTTGAGTATTAAAGTAAAAATAAAATAATATAATATTTTGTACAATTCAAAGTTGATGACATTTGTATTTTTTTTTCACAATTTTTTTTAAGGGTTAAACTTAAATATAAGTTTTATTTTTATATTACAATTTTGAATGTTAACCTTAAATATAAGTTTGAGCGTTTTACAATGTATAATCTAAATGTTTTATGAAATTGGGTTTTTTTAAGATCATTCAAAATAATGTGAAGGGATATTGGTTATTATACCTGCCGCTTGTGGTGGTATATAGTATTGGATATGCTATTGATCGTCTATTAGCATGGGTTTGACCAAAACATTTTTCTAAATTGTGATTAGTTGTTCAAATGCATCTCTTATTGTTGTGGCTGCGTAAGGATCTTCAACAGATGCCGAAGGATTTTCAACTTCCTTTAATGAGATGAGGCTCAACGTCCTTTAATGAGATGACGTCTCGACACATACGGTGGATTCAATACAACTATTGTTTTATTTTATTATCCATGCATAGGGGCAAGTATACGGTGCCATGCAACCTTGTTTGTGAGAGAAACTATCCTTCAACAAAGAACCCAAAACCCAATGTTGAACGCAATTACCTCGTTTTAAAAAAAAACAAGTATCTGGATGGAAGTCGGCGTGATCTTGTTGTGGTATTAAGGTGCTAGAAAACACGCAACAGAATTCTCCATGTAGGCAAATTGAAGGTATCCACGACTTGATGGCAAGTTGAACCTGTTGAATCCTATGAATCAGGGAGGAAAAATCACCAAAGGGCCAAGCCAGCAAGGAGGAAAGCTGTGGGCAGGAACCTCAAATCACAGCGATAACTCTGTGACCATGAAACGGCAAGTGCTTGTGTGCAGGGCCAAGTTTCCCCTTCATGTGCCCTCTGCCTAATACCTTAAGGAAGAGAGAAAACCCAGAAATGGCGACCGAGAAGGATATTCTTCACGTTTTTAGATCTCGTCCAACGGCATGCAATAATGAAGACAAGATCCAGCACAGTGACCAGATATTCAGAAAGGACTCGAATTCAAGGGTTTCTACAACGGCAAACCTGTTATTTTCATGGCCTGTTGTTCTTGCCCTTTTGTTCAGCTGAAATCTGTCACTCAGAGATTCAATTCGACGGCCGGTCATTCGTTCCCTTCAACGAATTAGGTTTCACCAAAAAAGATGCCTCCACCATTTCCTTCCCCTGCAATTAAACATCTCCACTTAGGGATGCTGCAAGAGGACATTCTCAAGGCCATATTCTTCCCATTAATGTTCAAGGACAAGCTGCAACAAATTTGCATTCATGCCAATCCAAGCACAAATGGATGTAGATGTAGATTTGCAATTTTGCAATGGAGGAGGAACTACCAACACTTAAGAGCAAAGGTGCAATGAGATAAGAAAATGGTGGAAAAGGCATTAAACCATTCTCAATGTCAATAGTATATTCATAGTACATGAATATACTATCATTTCTATAATCTCAATAATATCTATATATAGTGCATGAATGTTATTTCTTTTAGATATATATGAGCTTTTACATTGACAACTCATTAATAGACAAGGCAGCGAGGCTGCCCGTACTGCCTCCTCTAATCTGTTGTTAATATGGATTTATCAATCTAATCTGTTGTTAATATGGATTTATATGCTCGTAAACAACATGGCTCCAAAGTGTCTTCTGGTGGTCACATGGAAACATAACGGATATCGTTCAGCGGATCACTGGGGACCTCCTTACCTGTGACGTGGTCCTTATCCTCTCGGCTAGTGACGCGGGCCCTCTTTCTCGCTTATGAAGGGGACAATGAACTCTCGCATATGTTTATTCAATGGCCATGTGATGGTATCGCTCACATAGGTGTGACTGACAGCGTCGATCATAGTGTCGTAACCGTACCGTCCCGTGTTGTTTTGATGTGCCCTGTCTGTCATGAAAACTATATAAAATTATTAAATATAAATATAAAATATAAATTTAACTTAACTTTACCCAGTTTGTAATGTTATTGAGTTAATTTTGATCTCGAAATACGTGAAGGCTGCAATAACACTATAAAGTTATCAGCCAATGAAATGTAAGAAAATTCAGTTTTTTTACATATTAAAAAATAAAATTTTGAATTTGTTATGTTACACATTAAGTTTTTGACAAAATTTTTAAAGTCAACTCAAATTAATAGAATAGTCAAAGCAAACTCATCACTATGTATACTGCCTGGGAGGCAGTACAATAAGGATGATACCTCTTCAAGAGAAAAGGATAACAATTCATAAAGAGGTAATCTAGGATTTTGTGATTATATAGGGACTCCCATGCTAACATGAAAGAACTTTATATAACATTGGGATTGGAAAAGAGATACCCTTTGGTGCAAGGATAGAATATTTGTGTGTTCTCAATCAAAGTTGAAACAAAAAACACAAAATTATTAAGGGAAGCTCATAGCTTTTCCATGGCAGGATATTTGGGGTTCCTTGAAACATTTTAAAGGACAAAAAAAGATTTTTTGGGAAAGGAATGAAGAAGGATATGCAAAAAATTGTAAGAGAGTGTCAAATGTGTAATGATCCGGCTAATTTTTTTTGAAATTTTTCTTGGGTTATGGTTTAGATAATATGTCTGGCAGATAGTATGCAATTATTATTTCCACAGTAATGAGTTAGTTTAACTTCTACTAATTAAATCTCAAAGAAGGAGAAATATATATATATATATATATATATATATATATATATATATATATATATATATATATATATATATATATATAT
>JASDQU010102294.1:85431-166586 GCA_032191745.1 Picea mariana | reverse complement strand
ATATATATATATATATATATATATATATATATATATATATATATATATATATATATATATATATATATATATATATATTCCAAAGACTTATTGCACTCGATAAGAAGACAACAACAAATATATTAAAATTAACCCAACAACAATACAGAGTACAATGCATAACCTTGTATTTCAATCTGTTTTCTTAACAAGCTGGTATGACCACTTCTGTAGGCGGAAATATGAAATACTGTCTCCACCAAATTTCACAGGTATGTAGATAGAGGGAGTTTAACCCAGAAATTGTATATATATATCAACACTAGAAATTTGTGAGTAAACTATACATGATAGCTCTGTAAAAAACCCTCCTTATAGATTCTAAATCGTTCCCAAGCAGCAAACAACTTCCCATTGTCAATGCATACAACCCCTTCAGCAGCACTTGCCGCAAAATGGTAAAATCGGTCTATGTTTTGGTTAATATCAGTCCCCCATGACTTTACTCTGCCCCCATGAAGGAATACAACCATCTACTCAATAGAACTTGGCTCCCCTTCAACAAAACTCGATCCCAACTACTGAAACTCATTCCCAAGGTAAATAAATTTGGTCAGGTAGGAAAGAAATCGCCTAAGGGAAACGACCAACAAGTGAAGAAAATCATTCTTCGGTTGATAAAATCGATCCCTTGGTGAAATAACTAAGCCTACATAGGAAAATCACCCTCAATGGATGAAACTCAGCACCCAAAAGAAGAAATTGACTTCTACACACCAAACCCCACTTCCAAATGACAGAAACTTAACCGCATCGAAGCACAATGAATAAATCTATGTGATCTCTTCTCCAAATGACTAGCTAGGGTGGATATCTCTCACCACCAAAACCAATCTCTGAAATCTCCCTTAGTGTTTTCGTCCCAAGAGTTTGCAAAGCCACAAAGATCTCTCTCAAATGAGTTTTAGAAAATAACTAGTCAAGAATGAGAGAGGGCTCCCTCCTTTTCCCTTTTTTATTCTTTGGTTGACTCTTTTGCGACCATTTTACCTTTTAATAAGTTTAAGTGACTTTTCATGTTCTCCATAGTCACTTAAGCGCCTTTTTACCACTTACTCAATGTCACCTTTTAAAATTAATTAATTTCCTTTTTCCCCACTGACTATAGCCTATGGGAATTACTTAGGTTATTTCGTCAATCTTCTAGAAGACTCATTTGGAAAGGGACATTACAAAATTTGCAAAGCAGCATGGTCGTAACATGAGACTATGGATATCTTAGTGGTGTAGTTATATTTAGGGGTTGTTTCAACACAGTCCAAGAAAATGTGCACTCTAAAATGTCAAAATGTAAGCTTTCACTGCCAAGCAATGGGAAAAGAGGAGGAAACAACACCACAATCACATTCATGAAATCTCAATAAAACCCATGGGTCACTTAAGTAAATGTAGCCATAGAACATTGTGCAAGGAGAAAATGAAATTGTATCTCTCCCTTCACATTTCACATTTTCCAAATAGGATATAAAACATGGGAATAAATAATTTATGCAATCTTTGGCACTCGACAACCAAGCAAGAAACTAAATAAAAATAATGTCACCCATGCAAAGGAATGTGTAGTGTCAATCTGCAGTCATTTGTTTTTGTTGCACAAAAAGAGGGCATAAAGTTAAAGAATGTTTGTTTTATATCTTTGTTTATTATGTGGATTGAGTAACCATTGTATCTCCATGTCTAGGATGAGAAAACCAAAAATGAAGGGGATAAGGTACTCAAGGAGGAGAAAATGTTGCAATAACCAATTTTTTGATCAATATGAAGAGTCGAGGATAAAGAACACAAATAATGTCAATAGTACACAATCAAGGAGAAAAGAAATATCCACCGATAATAGCAAGAACTATTGTTCTCACTGCAACATAAATAGGCACTTGGGAAATAAATGTTGGATACTCCATCCAAACCTTCACCCTATGAATCAAAGTGAAAATGCCAAAGTGTATAAGGAAACTCAAAGCAAAAGGGGAAGAAGTAAAAGATGCACCAACAGTCTTGAAAGAAATGGAGAATGAAGATGAAAAGAAGAGACATTCAAAACAAATCATGACAAGGAAGAAATTACTTCCAAGGAAACCCCAACATCATTGTTGAACCAAAATATCAAAGGATTTCATTTTGGGGAAGAAGACAATGCATTGCACTAAAGAAAGTTGGCATGAATGCCTCTTGATGATGCTTGAGCTTCCTGGAAATAAACTTTGTATGAGATTTTTAGATGTCCCACATCCAATTCACTATGGAAATCCAAAATGAAAACTATCTTCCCCTTTTGGATGTACTCATCTCTCATCAATTTGATGACACCCTTACCCACTATGTTTTATAGGAAAAACACTCTCACCGATAGATACCTCAAATCCCATTCTCACAATCACCCAGCTGAAAATATGTCATTCTAAAAACTCTGGTTACTCAAGCCATTCGAAAGAAAAAGAAAAATCCCCAAATCCTTGAGAAAGAAAAATCCCACCTTACAAAGGCCCTTGTGGCCAATGGTTACTCAATCTCTCAAATAAACAAATACTTTCACTTAGCACGCCATTATAAATCCAAAAACTCTCCTTCCTCTTCCCTACCCCTGGCTCTCATTTATATTCCCTACATCAGAGGCATTGTTTATCATATTTCTAATATTTTGGCTGAAAATTTATTAAAACTCTTTTCAAACTATATAAAACCCTTAAATTGGTATTTAGAACTGCTAAGGATAAATCAGACCCAATGCTTAGCCAAGGAGTTTATCAAAGTCCCTGCTCCTGTGGAAAATCATAAATTGGCCAAAATGGGAGGTCTTTCAAAGCTCGTCTCAACGAACATATAGCGGACATTTTCCACAACTACATCTCCAAGTAAGTTATCATTGAACATTCCCACAATTATAAACACATTATTTTCTTTGACCAAACCAGAATTATTGCATCATCTCCCTTTCACTCCTCTCGTATCATTTGGGAAGCACTAGAAATTGAAAAACATCCTAATAATTTTAATCATGAAGATAGCTACAAAATTATCCAATCTTGGAAGCCCACTATACATCATCTTGGTCATTAAATCTTCTCCCTTTCTTGGAATTTTAGAAAAATATATATTATTTTTTGCTTCCATCCCCTGCCCTTTTGATTTTCCTCCTTTTTAACCTTTTAATCCTCTCTATTTTTCCAACTTGGCCTTTTATTTTTATTAAAATTGATTTCTTTCAATTCACTTTATTTATTTATTCCTTTATTTACTTTTATTTTTACACAATATCTCTTTTACTATTTTAATCATAATTTGTTTTTCTTTCTTCCTTTATTAATCCCTTTATATAGTTCTTGTTTTTAGTTTTATTTTACAGAATTGACTATTTTAATCATATTTCACAATGATTCTTGATTATTTTACTCTTTTTCACAACGGTTATCCATTATTTTCACTTTATAGTTTTTCACCCCAACACTCTTTTCTATTATTATTTTGTCTTTGTGTCCCTTGATGGATGGAGTGTCCACTAGCAACGTCGGACATCTAAAAATCGCATAAACAATTTATTTCTAGAAAGCTCAAGGACCATTATGACCAATTGTGAAAACCTACACATTCATATGAATGGCTCTTGTAGAAGAAGGGGGGGGGAGCATCTCTAAGGAAAAGTTTTAAAGTGTTGATTTTTTAGTTGAGTGTACTTCACCAATGAGTATGCACAAGATTTTCACAAAGATGCAAATGAAACCACCAAATAATGGAGCAAATATCAATCCTTACATTCATGGGATGCAAAAGGAAGAAGTGTGTTGCATATTTCAAGGTGGTAGCAACAGTTATTATTTAGGTTTTAATTATACTTTGCATCATTGCTTTGTCATTTATAATTTGGACTATATGCCATATTCATTGCTTGTGAACTTAATAGCAACAAGGTGTAAAAGGAATAGATATGGGTGAGTATCATCGTACATAGTAGCAATTCAACACTCCAAAAGAGTAGTAGCTCTTAGAAGTGAGCCTCAAGAGCTTAAAACTATTACTAATCCAAAGAGATGGTATTGAAACTAAAAGAGTAATCATTTTGCAAGAAAAAATTAAGCTAAGTATGTTGGAATTTCCTTTGAGAAGAAAAGCATCTAGGGCATCACTCTACTCAATTAGACACCTTATAAAAAGGATGCACCATTCGAGGAAGCATGTGAATTCATGTTTAAACACTACAATAGTGGTAGTATTTAATTCCACATTGGGCATGGAAACAATGGTTTGCATACTTTGAGGATCAAATTAGTAGCAATAAAACCACTTCCATAGAGAAGTATGGCATCACCCTAAGGCAACCATTTCAGTGAAAAGAATCTCTAAGAAGATTGAGTTTCAATAGTGTAAGGATCTAAAGACAACAAGATCCATTCCACTTCTATACAGAAGTAAAGTCACCATAAGGAGGAAGTAAGAGGCTCTTTTTTTTTATTTTCTCCACAAATTAACTTTTGTGGGACCAAAATCCTCTCGAATTGGGGAGGTATGATCAATGATATAGTATGAACGTTCATATGCGAACTCATTATAGTCAACCTAATCCACTTCAAACAAGTTCATATCAATGAAACAAGGATTGATGCCACATCGCATATGCTTAGTTAAATATCCAGTGGAAGGTGGGATCGAAAATATTTTGGCCATACCTTGGGCATATAAATTAAAATTGTAGCATTTTGGCATGTATTTACATGTGTCCACCAAATTTCATCTTGAAACTCAACCATTTAACCCCCAAAATGACCAACCCTCGAAAAATATAATTTGGGCTTAATTCAGTGATACAAATTTGTTGGAGCTGAATTTTCAACAGTAGAAAATTGGCAACTATTCTTGCATCTCTACCAAATTTCAACCAAATATTCTTTTTTTTTCTCCACCAAAAGGTAAAAAAACATAGTGGCGTTGTTTTTCTTGGGAGTTTGTGGGATTGTTTGAATGGTTAAGAAGAATGAAATATAATGGAGAAGAAGAAGATAGCATCACCTTCCATACCTAAGGAAAGGTTGTATACCTTCCAATATCCAAAGAAATCATACATTTCTACATATTTTTGTAGTGAAGCATAAGGGAACGGGGCACAAGGAGGGCGTCACTTCCATAATTGAGGAGTTGCATTTATTCCATTGGACTTGTGAAAGGGAGAGAAGTATCAACTTCAAGGTCAGAAAAATGGAGTTTCGAAAATAATGAAAACACCTTCCATCATTGAGGGAAATTTGTAGATATTCCATGCTCCAAGAGAGCCATAACTTTGTAAATATGTGTACCTTGAAATGATAATAAATAATTTATCTTTCTTCTTGGTGTTCCCATTTCTCATTCCTACAAACTTGTAGAGATTGTCTTATTTACTTGCCTAAGGTAATGGCTACATCCAATTCTATATTTTTATGTGGGTTGAGTTTCTTTACTAGAAGCTTTAATGGTTTCCCACTCATTTATATCTTCTTCTCCCAGGTAGAACTTCCCCTAGATGAATTTTAATGGCTTCTTTCTCATTTCTACATTAATGGAGAGGAAGGATTTGGCACAACACAAGGGAGAACCACCACTATGGTTTACTCGGGTAATGGTTTACTCGGGTTAAGTGTTTCTCTTATTTACTTACCCAGGGTAATGGTTGCATCCATTGCTATATTTTTATGCAGGTTGAGTTTCTTTACTATAGCATTTAATGGTTTTCCTCTCATTTATATCTTATTCTTGCAAGTAGAACTTTCCTTAGATTAATTTTAATGATTTCCTTATCATTTCTAAATTCTATTGTAGATGAAATATATCATGGAAGAATTTAACCATTTTATTCTCCTTTCTATTTTATTTTTGCATGCAAAATTTATCAATGAAGGTTTTAGTGGTTGAAAGGGACAAACTCAATGCTAGAATAATCTTCTTGATCTATCTAGCAATTCCAATTTTGTTTTCATTTTCCTAAGTGATGGTTGTGTGTTGTTTCAGGATGCATGACATCGTTGGGATGAGACTTTTGAGGTTTCCCTTTTGGGAATTGTTGTTCAAAACCTATGAGCATCATTGTGGGTCCCCTTTATGGGGCACCCAAAGGCACCCACAAGGCCTCCCTTTCAAGCCCCTAATGGGACATCCAAACACATATCCTCTTAACGATGCCACTCAAAATTCAAGACTACCACAACCCCATGGTGGGGTGCTTACACAAGGAAAAAGAGGATTTGACTCCCTCATGTGTCTTTAATCTACAATTTTAGTATTTTGTTGATGCAACTAAATTTATGTATTTAACTTATCTCAAGGAAGGAACGGATTTTTACTCCCAAGAGTTGGTTTTGTGTTTCTAAGAATAATTTTATTGTATTCATGGATTTTCCACGGGCATGCCCTCGATCTCTTTATTTAATGTCTTACAGCTGTGAAAGTAAAGAAATATTCATAATTATGGTAAGATTTCACCATTCATGAGTTTCCTTCCAACTTATTACTAATTGTCATCCCTTCTCATAGATAACCTATTTTTATTATCATTCTTTTCAGATTTTGCTTTCATAACTTGTTATTTATCTTAAATAAGCTTTAACTTCAAAATTTTCCCTTAACTACAATATTCATGTTATTTTTGTTCTTCTATAGGTTTGCAAGAATAACCAACAAAAGCATAGGCAAGAGGCTTTTGATGAGGATAAGTGTACGATGATAGAGGAATAAGAAAGCTCATATTTGTTACATTGGATTTAGACTAGAATCATAAATAATACCCTATTTCTGGGAGTGATTGTGATTTATTAGTAGATTCATTGTACTTGTCTTCTATAGATATAGTTAAGAGTGTAATTTAAGAACTAATGTAAGCATGATTTTTTTAAGAGGTGTTTAATGTTCTCCAATTGTAGATATAGTTAATACAATGATTTCTCATAGCTTATTGAACTAAAACAAGTTTAATCATATGTTATTTCTTTATGTAACCCACACAACAGGCATCTAGTTATCAATTCTTAGAATAAGCATCTATCTATCGTTATTCTCAACCACGGTCTCATAGAACATGCATTCTCATTCAAAAATGAAGACACATATCTAATTAAAATTTACGGACATGTAAAACATCAACATTTAATAAATAAAAGGGATAAAGAATATAACATATATAATGAAGAATACAAGTAGTAGTAGCACATTTCCTTAAGCTAATGAAATTCAATCTAGATCCCACTTTTTCTCCTCAGCCTTCCTATCTTTGAAACTTAGTTTTGCCCCACATCAATAATCTCACCACCCTCTCTTTTAGTAGATCCCCTAGATCTTCTGACCCCAATCACACAATTCGAACTTGAAATCCAGATGATAAATATTTTCCTCTCACAGTTTCCTCACAATGATATCCAAATCCTTCTAGCCCCTTAAACTTTGTCATGAGTGTTCATAAATAACTTCCTTCGTATTTTTATTTTCTTATTTGAATTAAATTTTAAGGAAGAGATAACGGTGAGGGAAGTCCCTACCTCTAGTAGTGGCCTTCCCTTCAGCATAACCAAGCATTAATTTCAAGATAATATCCATATCCTAACATAAATGCAATTCTTGGTTACATCAAGAATGGCTCTCCTATAATCAATGGACAACCACCCTTTAGCGTAACCAAGCATTAATTTCAAGATAATATCCATATCCTAACATAAATGCAATTCTTGGTTACATCAAGAATGGCTCTCCTATAATCAATGGACAACCACCTTATCCCATGGTTTTATTAACATATTGAAATATTTTAATTCTTAAACAGTGTATATATTTAGTAAGACTATCAATCTAGATACAAAACCTTCCATATATTCAATTAAGGTTTTATAGTGAAGTCTCATAACAACATTTTAAATGATTTTTTTTGCAAGTCAGGTAGCATATAATTTAATATTTTGGATAAATCCCTAAACCAAGCCATGTTTTATCCACGTTTTCTTTTTTTTTTTTTTTTGGCTAATTCAAAGTCAAAATCAAGTGTTTTGATTATGTTCATAAATTATGGTTATCCCTAGGCCTACTTGTTTTATCCAACTCCCATCTATGCACATAATCTTATGTCTAGTGGTTTATGTAAGTGAGTGGAGGCCATGATGTCCTATAAACTCTTGATAGACCGTAATACCTTTGTTTCCCCCAGCTTGTAATTAATCATTATTTACGATTACCATTCTATGGCATGTGAACAACGTAAATGTATTATTTTTTATATTTCCAAAAACTTATTGTGGGGTGAAGCCTTGAAGTATTGGTCGTGATATCACTAGAGGAAAGAGTGAGGAAACTGTAGAGAGGGTTCATTATGTCAAAATGACCCAATTATCCTTGCTAAAATAATGAGCCTCATCTTGATTCCATGAAAAATCAATTAATGAGAAAAGACTGGTGGTTGAACCACCATCTACCTGAATGAATGGAAGCATGGAGGGCCTGGTTGAGAAGACAAAAAAAATTGTCGGCTCAAAGTACCACAGAGGGTAGCCTTCCTGCAGGCATAGATTGAACTAAGTTCCTTCTGGCAGAAGGAAGAGGATAGGTCCATAACCTTCCTGGGGGAAGAGGGAAGAGGCACTTGAATGGGTCTAAGGGCGATGCAGAAAGAAGGAGAGTGTGTGAGGCTCTTAATTTTTACATTGAACTAAAAGATTAAGTTGCTCTGGTTACAGGAGAGAAATAGAAGAGGATTTTGGTCTCTTGGGAAGAGAATTGTTGAAAAGAATGCACGAGCACATGCAATAGAAAGATCAAAGAACTCATGGAAGAGATATGAATTGGATCATAGAATACCCGAAGCCCAGAAAGGAGAAAAAGAGGTTTGTGGTCTTGGTGTTGGCTGGAAATAAATTGGTGCTGGAAGGAGAGGGCGTCAAGGGATAGTGTAGTTGTGAAGGGACTCTCTTGCATAGAGGAAATCCAGCTGGGAAGTCATCTGATAAAACCCGTGGAGGTCCTAAGCTCAGTGGGAAAGAAGGGAAACTGCTACTGCTGCCAGAGAGGTGCAAGAGAGTAACCTCCCTGATACCTTTCTTGATTTTGGAAAGAGAACCCAGAAAACCTGACCTGAGAAGAAGGTCACGAACCTGATGTTGAGGGAGCACCTGATAAACCTCCCAAAGGTTGTGATAGAGAGAGGATATCTGAGAATTTGCAGAAGTTTCCCTAGTGATATCATGGCTTGGCATGGGGGTGGTCAGAGTGCTAAGAGTGAATTCCTCTGATCCTGTGGTTGGATGGAAAGGCGAACACCCACGGTCAGTTGGTTGGCTGCAACTTGTAATAGATAATTATTTCATATACCCTATGGACTTGAATTGAAATGCATGAATTCAATGCTTGTATTTGTGCTATACATATACCTCCTAGATATAGGAGGATGATGGTATGATATTGTGTCAAAATGTGCCTCATGTGAAATTGATGGTAATAATTCTTATTGTTCTTCTGTAAACTGTGGCATTTGAATGGTTGTAAGATGACAAGTTTGGCCTCTACACTGGTTGGGAAATCCTCAAGGTGTTTTCAAAAGGATCAACTTCATAGTTCTAGAGTCGGGACAGACTCTACGAGACTGTTACAGTCATGTTGATCCCTCGAAAATACCTTTCTCTGTTATAGAACTTGAGTTATGTGAATGGAAGGTGCTTCCTTCAAACCAGTCGTCCAAGAGACCACAAGCTCATGCCCATGGCCTTAACCAAATTTCGGCTAAGAGTTAGGAGTGTAACCTATAGAGCTTGACAAATTTCCATAGAACCAAGACCATGGAACCCTCCGATACACTAAAAAAGGAGCTAAGTTATTCGAGACTCCAAGGTTGAGGAACATTGCAACGTCCTAAATGCATCGAAGGAAACCTCTCGGACCGGTAACATGATGGTTGACCAATAGTTGGCATTTGTTTACCTGTTATCGTGGGATTCATCCCCTTGTTAAACCATGATCCACTTCTCGGTCATGAAGTAAAGCGAGCCGTAGATATGAGGATATTTAAGATCTCCCCTGACCGTTGGATCTACGTCATGGCCAATTCGACGTTGACCACTCTGGGAGAAAAAGGGTGTTAAATGGTCGGAATCCTTGAACGTCGAACTCGTGAAGTGACGTGGGTCATAGATCTAAGCATTATTTGGGATCCTTCTTGACTGTTAGATCGAGTGTTAGTGGAAGGATAGAGTAAGGGAAGGGATGACCAACAGCAAGCGATCATTCTACCTTATGACCCTCCCAGTTAGTTACCCCCGAGACTAAAGACTTAGGATTGTATTGATCGCAAGAGCGTAGAGCCACGAATCCTCGTCAGTCATTGGATCAAACCAGGGAATATTATGGGCCTTTCTATCATTGTTTGTCTCTCTAGCTAAACCCCACTTTGGGTGATTCAGGATCCAAGGTGTGGAGTTTCCTTGAAGGTCGAAGGTCGGAGTGACATCAGTAGATGATGTGGCCAAAGTACATGGTGGAGTCTGATCATATGATAGAGCCACCTCATGTCAGCGCGTGGCTAAGCCATGTGTCATGTTGACTCATCGTGTATGGTATAGGGTCGAAGAGATGGGTACCACATGTCAAGGTGGCATCATCGCCACGTATCTTCCAGGTGGCAAATGGTAATGGGGACACCCGTGCAGAATGCCACATATGCAAGAGGGACCCGCTCCGGGATTTCATGACTTCAAAACTCTGAGTGTTTGGAGTGCTAAGATGCAATCTCCAAAAGGGCCAAAGGTCAAAGCCACGTGGCAGGACTTCGAGGTTTGGGACTCTGGAGGATTTTCAAATATAGAAAAGTGGTTGAAGCGCCAAAGCACCAAAATTTGCGATATTGTAGTGTCAAGCTTCGATAGGACGGGCCCACGTGCATCATGGTGATGTGGCATGTCTGGATAGCTCCATGTGGCATCTTGGGATTGGACATAAATTAGGTGTAGGACCCCACCCATATAGTCAAGTCCAAGTGATGTCTTAAGTGAAATTAAATCTTAACCATCAAATCCAAAGGTGGACAGAACTCCACCATAGATTCTAGAGTAGAGAGAGGCTCTAGGACTTCAGGTCTCTGGGAATATTTAGTGTTATACAAAAGAGCATGGAAAGGCCGAAGTCTAGAGGACTAGGTTTTAGCATCGGTTGCATGGTAAGGTAAAAAGGAAAATAAGAAGCATCGAGGTTCTGGAAGTGAATAAGCCTGCGACGAATTGGCAGAGGCTTTCCCCTGTAAACCTTTCGTCCACTGCCATGTCATTTCCAAAGGATGATGATCGAGGCCGCGACAGTGCCATGTTGGATGGTACGAGGAAATTGAAGCCACGTGGATACCATGTGGCAAAGTGGGTCGCCATTGGCCAATGACACCCCGGAAACTTCAAAAGGCCATAACTCTCAAACCAGAACTCAATTTTGGACAAGTTTATAGTCGTTGGAAATATCTCGGAGAGTAGAAGACAATGGTGCCCTTATCTAATGGATTCATGAAGATTTGGAACCGAGGAAAAAATTATACCCCATCCCTAAAAAGGGTACTTAAGGGGTTGGGTGTGTTACAAAGTGGTATCAAAGTGGGCAACAACACTTGGCCTACTTGGGCTCACGAAAGAGTCAAGTGATTTTTTATTTCTTAGAAAAATTTAATGGAGATGACACTGTACCCTACCCTATTAGCAGAGCATGATTCAAACATAGGTCTGGATGGGCCAGAGAACAGTCATAAGACTAGTTTACCAAGGCTAATATGAGCATGTTGAGAGTATTATTGTTGTATGGAAATTATCTGCATAAGTTCCTTAAGGAGAAGGATGCGGATTAAAATTCAGTTGGTATTTTACCCAACGAGATTGAATCATGTTAGAATGTGGCAGAAGAAGCAGATCATTTCTTTTGGGAAATGATAACCAGTCCTACAAAATTGGGATTATGTCGAGGGGAATTAATAATAAAACTTGGATGCAAATGGCATAAACTTGTTTTAGGGAATACTTAAGTCCAGAAGGAAAAAGGATTAAATAAGTGGTAGGAGTTGCCTAAAAGTGGGCTTAATGAAGCATATGTTAATTAAAAAAAATTATTAAATGAAGGATTTGGCATTGGGAGTACAATCATCCATGTCTAGAGGCCTTATGGAAGTAGGTGAGATCAGCCTACTTAACTTGTCATAACTAAAAAACTTCTTATTGGGGTAATCCCTCTTTGTAAAATAAAAGAAGTCATGTGGACTAAGAATAAACCTCATGGAAGAAGTGGAATGAAATGAGAAATTTCAAAAGTTTGTGGTTGTGCTAAAGAAGTGTAAATCCCTGTTAACTAAGGGTAGGTCTATGCATGAAAATCCAAAAGGTAAGTAAGTGGAACCCGTCTGAACTGAAAACATGGGTACAATGTGTGGTGCACAAATATATGTTGAAATGCAAATCGCAAAGATAGAGCATGCATATAACATGCATATGTGCTTATTATAGTCTACCATTGGATGTAAAATATGGTGATGTCATGGATCATATGGTTAATGATGATCTAAATATATTACCATAAGTAAAATGTGGATGATGTTGAGGAAGCAAGAGGAATGGGTCTGGTGACTATTTTCTGAAGAGGGAGAACATGTGCAACTCTTTGGTTTTAAAGGGAACTGAGAAACGAATTTGTTTATGGGTAAAAGAATTGTTGGGTGGTGTTTTTCTAATCAAGTTTATAAACAGAGCTGCAGAAATATGGTTGATTGAGTGAGCAATCACAACAGCCTTCCTTGCATGGTGGATAGAAAACTAATCTACCAGAATTCATGTGGGAGGAGGAGAGTGACCTTCGTCCCTGGCTATTGTTGAATAGAAGGAAGAATTATGGGTGAAATGGTTGGGGTTGATCTACATGTATAGCCTATCTTCTGTTTTTTGATGACGATAGACAGAAACTGTTAGATGTTAGGTAGCTAGAGAGGTAGTGGGGGGGCCCAGAGGGCCCACACTGATAACAGTGGAGGCTAGTCAATGTAAGGCAGACTAGGTACACTATATTATTAAATAAGGCCCACTATGGTAGTTAGATATAATAAATGGGTAGTTAGATATAACAAATGTAAGAGGACTTCTTAGAAGGTTCAGCTTCTATAAGATTCCTCCTCTAGAATGTTCTTAGGTGATGGTAGCACTATATAAATGGTTTCAATAAATGTAATGGGACATGAAKATAATTAGCGTATTGTCAATTGTAGCTCAATAGGAGGATGCCCCCTCAAAGAGGCAAGTGAATAGGAGAGGATCCCTTCCATAATAGGATTCATTGTATGGTGTTGCCCTACCTCAAGGGTTTGATAATAATAAAGTGTGGTTTCTTCTATATTTCTCTATGGATCTATTGTGTATTCAGTATTTGTGGTGATTATATTTGTATATATATCAAGGTACATAAGCAGGAGAGGATCCCTTCCATAATATGATCCATTGTATGGTGTTACCCTACCTCAATTTGTCTGCATTCTTTTGTTTAGTGTTTTGGTGAATGGTTTGGTTTATTCTTGTGATATTATGGGTTTATTTTGAGATTTATCTTCATATCTATTCATCTACTTAACAATTGGTATCATAGCACTTTCCTTGGCCAAATAAGGGAAGAATGTTTTTCTCTTTTTGCAGAATTTTTCTAGGGAAGAAAAAGAGGGCGGCGCACTTCAGGTTCATATATGAATATTTATGAGATGAATTTGGATTAAAAAAAATTGGGTATTTTAATTCCTCTCGTAAAAATACCCAATTTCAAAAAAAATACCAGCCGAAACGGAGTCCGAGAAGTAAAGTTGTGAGCATTTTAAATTTAGCAGTTTTTCAGGTTTTTTCTGGAAAAAGCCGCGATTTTCTGCAGTAATTTATTTTTAAACCCTTGTTCTATTTTTGGGGTTTTTCATAGAAAGATGAATTTTACAGGGAAATGTGATGGCCCTAGTATTGAATCATTCATTAAATAAAGAAAGTCATCATGGGAAGAGAATTGGCCCCATTGGGTAGCTCTCAAATTACAAGGTGATGTTGTCATTTGGTGGAAATCGCTTTATTATACAGAGATGATGACACTCTCCAATGGAGAATTTGAAAAAATAAGGATATAGAGAGAACCAAGGGTTTATTTTCATGTGACAAATCTATATTACAGGTTCATGGTTGTATTCATAAAGAAAATGTCATTGTTTCTATTAACCCTAGTTGTATGCATAATTTTATCAATGTTCAGTTGGTTAATAGATTGTAAGTTCCAGTAAAGAATATTCAAAGCACACAGGTTGTGGGTGAAAATGTTCAAATTGCTAAAGATTTGAAGATTAACATGGATAAATATGTGTTGCATTCAGATTTTTATGCTATGGATATGGATGAAGTGGATATTGTTTTGGGGTATCCTTGGATAGAATCAGTAAGTACCCTTAATATTAATGTGCAAAAGAAGTTTTTGAAGTTGTGGTACAAGAAAAAGAAAATCACATTGTAGGATGTGTCTCTTAATAAAAAATATGGGCCCACAGAGGCCAGCAAAGCAGTTATTGTCAAGTCTAAAGTTGAATCGAAGGCAGAGTCTATAGAAGGAGATGAAGCAAAACCACAAGAAGGACACAATAAAGAAGCTAAGGAGGTCATTGAATCAAAGGCACAATGTGTTGCATATTTGAAGAACACATAATAGATTCCTACAGTTGTTGTATATCATCATCCACATCATATAGAGAAACAACAATCATCAAGGCAAGGGTGTGAGCATCAATACACTTATGCACCAATAGGGATCCAAAAAGGAAACCAATCCAGAGGTACATGGAGGCCTACGAACACTACAGGAAGACATCAGGCTAGAGAACCAATCCCATGGAAACATCGGCATGATGCAGATAAAGATCAAGGTGGCAAGGTAGTTGTTGGACATCATGTTCATCTTCCACTAGGATGGATGGATGGTTTTACTTGGCACCGGTTGGCTACATTGCTTATCCGGTCATATTGTATGGTTTCTTCTTGTGTTTTGAGGACGAAACATGTGAAGGGGGGTGGAATGTAGTATACCTAGGGAGGTAATATGGGGTACCTAGGGAGGTACCCAATGGGAATGTGGTTATGTATTATTAGTGGAAGTCAATTAATATATGAGAATGTGGTCATTCAATGTAAGGTGGACTAGGTCCATTATATTAATAAAGGCCCACTATGGTAGTTAGATGTAATAAATGTAAGAATGCTCTCTAGAAGGTTCCTGGGAGATAGAGAGAGCTATATAAAGAAGTGTAAGAAATGTAATGAAGCATACTGAAGAATATTGTGAATGTATCAAGCATTGCTTGAGGATTGTTATCCTTCCTTAAGGATTACTATATGGTGTTTCCCTACCTCAAGGGTTTTGTCTACATTCTTGTGTTCAGAGTTTTGGTGAATGGTTTGATTTATTCTTGTGATATTGTGGGTTTATTTTGAGATTTATCTTCAGATATATTCAAGTACTTAACAGAAACAACTAGAAGCTCTACAAAAAAAAATTTTAAAAAGAAGGAGATGGACTTTCTACCCAAGAATGATTATGATCTAAAGATGCTCTGGAGTTTTGTATTAAAATACTTAGTAAGTAATAGACTTCGAAATTGTATTTGGGATTTAAGGAAATAGTCTAAATGTTAATAGACATCAAAATTCATGATAAATAAGGTAAAATGGTTAATGAAATGTTGATCCTGAATGTGGTAAAGAAGTGTTGGGGAACTTATATATGAACAATGGGTCATGTTGACATCCAGAGGTGGATGGTATTGTTGATATTATGGTAGATGCGAGAGGTATTTACCTCCACGTGTAAACCTGACGAGAATAGAATATTCTGGGAAGCAAGAAGAAACCCTAATGAGTTGGCTAATAACCCTAGAAGACATGTTGGCTCAAGAAGATAACTTGTATTAGGTTATTAGCCTCCAAGAGAAGAAGTCGGCCAGAAGAAATAATATATACTGAATAGACAGATACCCAAAATGAGAAGTCGGCCTAGGCAGTTAGCCAGAATCAGTATAAATATAGGAGGCTAGTCTTCATTCTCGCAGGCAGTCTCAAAATTTCAGAGCAGCACTTGTGCACACTGCAGTGCCTAGTTTTGTGCGCAGGTTTGGAGGAGAGCTTCCATTGCAGTTGCTACAGTTAGCAGATCACGTTTGGCTTGGACTATCTCTCGGTTAGGGTTTGGACTATCTGATCAGTGCTTGTTGGTTCGCTATCCTTGGGGAAAGGTGTGCTACCCTTTGTTTGGTTATCTAGCCTAGGATTTTCTTCCAGAGTGATTCTCTGTCAAGGTTAAGGTGATCGGAGGGTGGCTTTGGCCTATGGTTGGGTGACAATAGCGATATTGTCAATGGTAAAATGAGCACATCCATTATATTCTAACAAGTTATGGGCCCACACCTCCTTCATTCAGTCTAACCACTGGAAGGAAACATAGTCGTAAGGATATTAATCTTGTTGAAGAACTATCGCTAGGGTTTCTAGCAGGAGCAGTCACCATAGCACTATCGCTAGGGTTACTAGCAGGTGTAGTTGTAGAAACCCTAATCCTCTCGTTGAGGCACCTTAAGTGAAGGGATTGACCTAATTTTTGGATAGATCAGTGTGCCCTAGCATAGCGCATCTTCTGATACTCTCAGTAAGCCAAGATGTCAAGTTTGAGTTTTTGGTCAGATCTAGGGTTGACCAAGTCAAAGCAGCCATGACTTACTCTAGGAAGTCAAAAAACAAGTTAGATGGAGCTTCTAACTTCAGAGTGTGGAAGACAAGGATTGACCTCATCCTTGCCAAGAATAAAGTGTTGGATTTCATGAAAGGAAAGATCGTGGAACCAGAGTTTGAAGAAGGAAAAGAGAAGGAACCACATAATGTTGCAGTTATGGAGAAGTTCAAATACAATGACATCAATGCCATGAGTATCATAGTGGACTCTATAAAATACCACTTGATACCCTACATCTCCCATCTTGACTCATCGAAGAATATGTATGATGCCCTAACAAACCTCTTCTCAGTCAGAAACATTGGACAAATAATGAGTTTGAAAAATGAGCTGTGTGACATGAAGATGAATGATGATGATAGCATAACATCATACTTTGTGAGGATCTCCCAATTAAGATATCAACTACAATCTATTGAAGAGATCATTTCAGAGAAGGAATTGGTAAACATAGTACTCAATGGTCTTCCCAAGACATGGGATGCATTTGCCGCAAGCATGAACACAAGGAAGGAGTATCCTACATTTGAAGAACTTTAGACTTGTTGTGATCAAGAAGAATCCAAGATCAGTGCAAAAGAGAAACCCCAAAAGAAGTACGATGATCAATCCTTCACAGCAAGATTCAATAATTTCAGGAACAAAAGGAAGCTTGGTTCAAGGAGGAAGCCAAATCAAGAGAAAGATATTTCATAAATACAATGCTTCAACTGTCAAAAGTATGGTCACTGCAAGAATCATTGTCTCGAGCTAAAGAAAAGGAAGGAGAAACATGAAGCATCAGTTGCCGAAGAAAAGGAATCTACAAAGAAGACTAAGCAGGATGAAAGAGACTTCTTCTTCTTAAGGTAACAATACTCTTCTTAGTTCTTGTACATATCTTGTTTGCATCGTCTCTGTACATATCTTGTATATCTATCTCTTGGAATATAATGTGTTCCAAGAAGAACTATACCTATGGAAGAACAACAAGATAAGGATTGTTGTCATTATACAAGTTAGATAATACACATGAAAGGATGAAATACATCAAATAAATCATGTGGAAGCTATTACAAGATAAGTCAAAATCAGAATCAATCATGAAGAGACTTAGAAGAAGCAAAGGCAGAAAGAAGTCAGCAATCAAGAGGAAATTGGAGAAAGACTTATGACATTTTGCAGAAGACAATAAGATGGAAGCGTGGACTTTGTTAGATGGAGGGAGTCGAGTATATATTGCAGAAGACAATAAGGATGCATACGGAAGCATGGACTCTGTTAGATGGAGGGAGCCGATTATATGCACTCATACATGAAGCAAGGATTAGGAGGGAGCTAATCCTATGATCCATTGAAGATGATGAAGTATATATACATGGTAGCATCCATGAAAGACAGTACATGTTCAGTTCAACCTCAGAAGAAGTCTTCTTTGAAGATAAGCCTTAAAGTATCCCTAGTTGTCCATCCACATCCATGATTCTATAATGAAAGGAAGAAGTGGAATCTTTAGGGCATGGAATCTATAAGAAACTCCATGGGCCCAAGAGCTAAAGAAAAACATCAGGAAGAACATGAAGATTCCAAGAACGAAAGAGAATCCAGAACAACCAGTCAGTGTATTAAGAATCACAAGATTACTAGCCTGATATGAACTCACTAAAAGCAATCAAGCAGAGGAACTAAAAGTTATGATGAAGAACAGTGTATATATGCAAGAATTGCAAGATCCAGAACTAGAGGTTCTCCTAGATGGAGGGAGAAGACTATGACAATTACTTGTTCCAATAAACTAGACATACCTCTACATGAATCTTTATGTCATTCGCAATATCCATGGGTTGGAGTTCTACATCAGATGAAAGCAAAGACTGTTCTCCAGAGTAATTGAACAAAGAGCGTATGAAGAGTAACCTCAATACTTTGAGGCGTACCAGAAAGAGACCCCTGTATGCAGATGGAAGAAGATAACTTGGTGGAGAACCTCCAGTGCACAGCAGAAGCATAGTGAAGATTTTCTATAACAGAGATATTGTGTCAAGATGATTACTCAGAAGATCAAATCTCATGATGACAGAAGAAGTGCCACATGGATATGTTCCAGTTTTCCAGCAATGATATACTTTATTGATCAGAGCTACATGAAGCCTTCAGAGAAAACCAGTGTTCCAGACTGAAGTACATTTGAAATCAAGCATTACATTATCCATGATGAAGTCCAGAAAGGAGAAATTGGTTCTCCAATACATATCTCCATAGATGAGCAGATAAGCAGACATTTTGGTAAAGCTTCTGTCCAAGATGACAGAATTTACGTACTCAAGCTGGACTCATGGAGACGAATTCCATATTGAAAAAGGAAGATATGACTCCCAGGTTGGGAGGGAGCACTGATGTATTATTGATTGATGGACAGTCATTTTTTAGTTTGAAAAATGGTCCAGGATGAGCAAATTCTTTCCAGTTCGGAAAGTGGATTGAGATTTCTGACGGACAGACATTTTCCAGTTCGGAAAATGGTCCATATTGTTGATGTACCATAGACAGTGACTTCCCATTGTGGTTAACATGGAAATTGGTCTAGGGCAGTCTCTCTTCTTAAGGGTTACTCAAGAAGATTGGCCCGCCTCGCCGGACAATGATTTCCCATTGTGGTTAACATGGGGAATGGTCTGTTTTGGAGGTTGGTGCAGGACAGTCATTTCCTTTGGAAATGGTCCGGATAGTCATTCCTTAGGGTGGATTCATTCTCTCCAGGTTGCACTTTGTTTAGTGCCAGAGGAATGGCCCAGGGTGGGGAATGGTCCAGTTTCAGCAATCAGGGATAGACATTCCCTAGGGTAGACTCATTCTCTCCAGGTAACACTTTTTTTAGTGTCAGAGGAATGATCCAGGGTGGGGAATGGTCCAGTCTCAGAAATCAGGATAGTTATTCTTCCTTGCTTGAGAAGAATAGTCTAGATAGCTCATCATTGATGTCTTACCTTTTTTAGGGCAGATGCTCTTCCAAGATCTCACAGATGTGAGTGGAAGAATGGCCAAGATGATTCATTTTATATCATAACATTGTTTCTGTGTAGGTTGATATCAGATGATTGTTATGAAGACCATATGTTTCTAGACAGTAGATGTATACTACTGTGGTGGATGTGTTCCACTGTTTGATCAAGTATCTGTGTGGTACTTGGTATGGTAGTGTACCACTAGATTGTAGTTGTTTACTACTATGGATAGACACAGTTGTGTTCTATTGAATGATATTGTTCTGATTGCCTTGAAGACTATTAGCAGTGGTGAAAATAATTATCATCCAGATGAATGATGAATATATATTTCCCAGACAGAAAATGGTTCAGAACATTTACTCTTCTAGATTAGAAGAATGGATCTTATGTCACTCTGTGGAGTGAGCATCATGTCTGATTACTCAGATAGAGTATGGTTTCGAGAGATGATGTAGTTGATGACACCGATGATGATGATGGTGCTCATGATCTAGTCATGAGATAGCCTATACAACTATGTTGATGCTACCAAGTGAATGGTATGTTTGTGCTCAAGACCATTACCTGTAATACCTCCCTAGCTAGGAGGGAGTGTTGATATTATGGTAGTTGCGGGAGTTATTTACCTCCACGTGTAAACCTGACGAGAATAGAATATTACAGGAAGCAAGAAGAAACCCTAATGAGTTGGATAATAACCCTAAAAGACATGTCGGCTCAAGAAGATAACTTGTATTAGGTTATTAGCCTCCAAGAGAAGAAGTCGGCCAGAAGAAATAATATATACTGAACAGACAGATACCCAGAATGAGAATTCGGTCCAGGAAGTTAGCCATAATCAGTATAAATACAGGAGGCCAGTCTTCATTCTGGCAGGCAGTCTCAGAATTGCAGAGCAGTACTTGTGCACACTGCAGTGCCCAGGTTTGTGCGCAGGTTTGGAGGAGAGTTGCCATTGCAGCTGTTGTAGTTAGTAGATCATGTTTGTCTTGGACTATCTCTTGGTTAGGGTTTGGACTTGTTATCGCACAGTTTGTAGTTTAGGTCACAGGCTAAAGGATAGAGGACAAACTGGTGCAACAAGAACCTTCCCCACCCAATGTCACCTCGATGGGGAGGTTATTTCTGTTTAGGGAGTTTATCCTAGGGGAGACGTCCCTGGTAACCTAGGGTTTGAAGAGGCAGAAGATACAAGGTCAAGTTTTAGAGTTCCCTCCTCACAGGTTACCACCAATGTCAGACAGTCCGGCTAATCAGCCAATAAAAGAAGTGTATGCCCTGTTGAAAACACCTGCCCGGAACAAGACAACAACAACACAATATATATATTTGTAGGCTATAACTCAAAGGGTTAGTACTTCTTTGACTATATGATATTATTCAATAAGCAATTGTAAAGCAATAGATATAGAATGAAGTCAAGGTTTTGTCAATTAGCTATAAGGAATCATCAATTCATCAATATCTACCAAGATGACTAAGCCAACAATGTGTCCAATCAATGATTTACTCAATAAAAGGTTCAAATCATCATTTAATTGCTTATATCACAGTTTTACTGCGCCAAGATGAAATATTCAACTATGACGTCAGCCTTAATTAGGTTATCAATGTTAGATAGGATTTCAAATTTTAGAGTTTTAAAGGTAGTTTTGTACACTAAAGCTTCAACGTTGGAGATTAAATCAGTATCTTAGGGTATATGGAGTCAAAAGATCAGAGCACAAGGTCTTGAAAGGATGATGACTCAGAGACTAGAAGGTAGGGTTCTATGGTGTTGCAAAGCCAGGGCCCTAGAATCAAAACCCTAGGGAAAGAGGCTCACTCCGGTGTTGCTTAAGCAAGGCCTCGTGCTCTTTCCTCCTTCTCTAAATCAACTTGGCAAAACAGCTAGCCTAAAGCATAAGTCTAAGGGAGAAAGTGTTGCAATAACAAGGCTTTCAAACCCTAGGTGTAGGCAATCTAGGCCTAGGACGTCTCCTCTTTTCAACTTATAGACTTCAATGCTAGCTCAGAAGAAACAAGACAGGTGTAGCAAAGGATAGGATCTATCTCTTTCCTTCAATGGCTGAAAAATATTTCTCAACAAGGGGACATGTAACAATAACCTACTTGTGTGCTTGTTACCTAGGGTTTTAAATCAGCAATACAATAAGAAAATGCAAGAAATTATACCTACAACCATTCTCTTAAGAAGTTTTGCAAGAAAATTTACTTACATTTCATGAAGAAAAGCACAAGCAAACCCTAGTTGTAAACCTTCCTTGAGAGAAATGCCATAAATGCCAAAAATATCCTTCCAATAGCAAGTGCGCCTCACTTTAGACAACAAATCTACCCAAGTAGGGTGCAAAAGTCAGATCTCACTTGTGTGAGTGAAGTGTGTTATGTCAAAATGAGGGAAAACATCCTTAATTTATATCATCCAATGACCCTTAATTAAAAATTAGGTCATTAAAACAGCCGACAAGGTTGATTACTAAAAATCATATTTTTTTACATTTAACTACTAAATAAAACCCTAAATGAGCAGTAAGCAAGATGTCTAGCCCCTCTAAGGGAGACGTTGGCCCTTTTTAGGGCAAATCTCAACACTAGAAGACAAACGTTGGCCCTCTCTGGGCCTCCAAAATCTGTCACATGTGCCAAACTACTCTGTAAAGCTGCCACACACTGGAGGTGACGTCAAGGATATCTGGAGGACGTCCTGGGTCAATAGAGGGACACGTTCCACCTGCAGTGGGTCAACCCCCTAGGGCTGGGCTCAGCCAAGGCGTCCTGGATGGAAAATTACTTCTTCTTCTCTCGTGCAAATGCTCAATCAATCATTGTCCTATCTCTGCCCTGATGAGGTCCCAGCAACCATCTGATGGTCTCTTCAGCCCCATGGAGGTCCGAACTGATCATCTCCCCATGTGTACCGATCCACCTGGTACCTATCCGTTGGGTATGGTCCTGCACATCAAAAACTTCGCCCTCCATGGGCTCATTAGTCCTCGGGATCATAGCAATGTCAATCATATTTCATCATTAATTTTATCAAATGTGTGCATAAGACCCCTAGCATATCATCTAATAGCTCAAAGACATTACACTGACCTACTATACAAAACTAAAGAAAAAGACGAGGTAACCTATTGGGCCAGCATCCATAAGAAAAGGAAATTTCCCAAAGGATATCATCCAAGCCATGTAATACGAGGTGGTGTGGTCTAAGGATGCCCAGACATAGTGAAAACCAGGGGTGGATATTATCCGTGGGTGCCTTTGTAGGAGGCGAGTTGTACCTGTCATGGATGCAATTCTTTCCAAGCCCTTTATTTCCTTTATTCTTTCTTTTATTCATTGCTTTTTCTTTCTTTTTATTTCAAGGTCTAACTAGAGGACACTACCTTGGCGTGGTGACCAGAGCTGACAGTGTTACCCACGAGTATTTTCGCAGAAATGATAAGGCTGGCTCTTGATGAGACCCCTTTCCCTTGGCCATGCAACCAAGGGTCACTGCTCTGGCATGGTAACCAGATAATGGCAATGTCATACTGCTAGGTACCTATGAACATAATGGGTTGGCTCGTGATGAGACCCCCCATCCTCTTGGCTAGGTCTTGTTTTATTATTTTTCTTCGGGTCCCTCTTGTTTCTTATCGAGAGGCTTTTTATTGCCTTCTCGAGGATCCCTAGGCGAGGCATCTCTAGGTTTTATTTTCTATGGTTTTTATCTTTTACCAGCTGCTTTTACCCCCTAGGCCTTTAGCCCCTTCTTCCCATAGGATAAAGTGTAACCCCACAAATAGGTCATTATAATGTTCAGACTAGGTGAATGGGATAGATGAATAGGAGATAAGATGTAAAATGATAATATGGTGGGAGCAGACGATGGCTCTTAAAAATCCCCCCTGGTGGCTAACCAAACCTATGGATACAAGTTTGCTAGGGCACCCCGTTAATCCCCCCAACCATGGTCAAGTGGGTTAGTGTAAGATCCAAGCAGTTGTCAGAAATGTAATGCATATATCTGAAAGTTATAATGATCAAACATGACACATACCATGATACCAAGACCAATTACCTCATGGATCAAGAGTCTTCTCCGATGCAAGTCCAAGCCGAAGGTGATGGATGTTATTGCTGTTGACAGGACAGGTCTGATGAAGAAGAAGAAAGATGGGCCCTCCAGGGCCATGCTCAGGTTAATCTTGCTCTCGGTACTCCATGTCTAGGACCTGTGGGCCTCGAGACATGATCTCCTAGTTATCCCTAGAAATCGGGGATAACGTGACTATCTAATCAGCACTTGTTGGTGCACTATCCTTGGGGAAAGGTGCACTACCCTTTGTTTGGCTATCTAGCCTAGGGTTTGCTTCCAGAGTGATTATCTGTCAAGATTAAGGTGCTCAGAGGGTGGCTTCAGCCTATGGTTGGGTGACAATAGTGATATTTTCAATGGTAAAACAAGCACATCCATTGTATTCTAACAGGTATCCATATAAGGTATGACTTGATATGCTCAAGTAGTAGTGAGAGGGAATCTAGAAAAGGATTCCCTTGATAAAAATGTTTGTTAACCAAAAATGGTTTGAGGCATGAAAAAAGAAGCTTGATAAGTTTTATTGTTGCCTTGGGCACTATAAGTTGTCTTGTTTCTTTGGGCACTATTGGAATTGCCTAGATGGTATTTCTAGATTGTTGAATAACTTTATAGTAGTTGAGGCAAAAATGCCTCCTTGCTAGTCGGTGTCGTGTGGAAAGGGGGACATAGTTATCATTATGTTTGTTAAACTTGCCATGTGGATATCATGTGAATGACTACAAGATCTCAACAGAGAGGGAAGCTCAGTGTTGAGTCTCTCTATGAGACTTGTCATAAGAATGGCGGCAAGATCCTTGGGAGGAGGATCTAGAAGTCTGATATTTCCATGTGTATGAATGACATGGAAAAGGTGCAAGCAATGAGCTTGCATGAGGAATCTTTGGCTATGTTTGCATATGCTTGAGTGCATGAATTTAATGTATTATGAGGTTTCTTGATATGAACACTGGTATTAATACCAAATAGATATGAATGATATTAAATGTGTAAGTGATGCACATGTATGATGTAAGAGTATATGTATACTAAAGGCACGATGTACCACCTAAATGAGTGAAATGTAAGGAAATAATTTCACCTGCCAAGATTGAATGAATACCATGGATGCATGGCTGACTCTATTCTGAAGTGTCATGAAATTTTCGTTTTGAATGATAGCTTGAGAGGAATGTGTTCCATTCCTTCAATAAAGGCTAGTATAAATAGATGAAAGAGTAAATGAGCAAGGATGTTTTGTTGTCATGATAAAAGGCAACATGATTATGCCTTTGGGACCACATGAGAACAATTATGAATAATCACGACTTAAATGATTTTAATGTTAAGATCTATGTGAGCTACAAAATATACCTATGGTAGATACACATAGGCTTATGATTATGCATGTGGTTAAGTGCATCATGGATGTAAGTTAACAAAACAAGGAATATGTGTGGATAAATAATTTGGATGCATAACAAAGATGCATGTTTATATTCCTTATGGAATATTTGGTAAAAAGTTAAAGCTAACTCAAGATTGAGGCCATCAAAGATAGGGATGGATATGCAACAAGGAAGTTGCATGCCAAAGGAGTTCCCTGTGAAGGAACTGTGTAAAGACTATGTCAAGAGAACAGAATCACAACCTTAATGATTGTTGAAAATTGGGCAGTGGGATGCAAGCATATATATCTAAGAATCTTGGATTACATTTTAAAACAAAATGTATGATTGGAATACTAACAAATGAATTTTGACCATTCTAATAATTGAACGGTAATGTACAGAATGCATAGGTTCGTGATTCATTATGAACAAAAAGTTTTCTACTGGATCATGTTGATGTATCCAATAGGTTAGGGTGAGTCTAACCAAGGATGCTCAAGGAAAAGAGCAGGAAGATCCCGGCAGGGAGTAGATTGCATAAGCAAAGAAGGAGAAAAGGGGGGAATACTTTGGTCACCCTAAAAAAAAAAAAACTTTGAATTGTTTAACAAAGTTGTAAGCCTTAGAAGAGTAGTTGTGGAAACAAGTACAGTTAGAAGAAGGAAAATAAGTAAATAAGTAATTTTGAATGAATAGGCTTGATTAAGTCATGATAAGTAAAGGCAGTGATTCCTTGGAAAATAACTTACTTAGACTGAAATTCCAGGGTTGTGTAGAAGGAGTTGGACAAGGGAAGAGTTCATTGACCTCTTCCTTGTTGTTTATTGTATTTCTATGGTACGAGAGATTGATTTACTAATGCAGTTAAGTGTTTTGGCATAAGGATGTTGTTGGTTGTATGATTATAAAATACAACTGAAAATTGGATTGTGATTGCACTAGCTAACACATTAACGAGTAATGTGGTGGAGTGCATAGAGATATGTTGGGGAATATCTGAAAACGTTTTATTGATTTAAATGTTATCATACATGCATTTTTGTTTTACATGATGACTAGTATATATATATATATATATATATAGAGAGAGAGAGAGAGAGAGAGAGAGAGATTTGTGATGTATTTCATGTATAAGAAATGATTGGAGCTATTTTGAAAGGACAGTTGCCAATGGTAGATAACCTCTGATAAAGGATAAATGCAAGAAGGTTGTTGTTGAAAGATTGTTGAAGGGCCTTTGGGAGCCCCATGGATCACTACTGATGAGGTAAAAATCAGAAAAAGGGTGCTAGCAATCAGAACAGGTATAAAAATGTTCATGCCTATGTGGCATAAGGTATGAATGGATTTGGTAAGAATCCCTTCTGAAAATATTTCATTATCTTAATGATATGAAAACAATTTTGAGTGGTTGTTGTATGCCATTGTTACCCAAGCAGGGTAAGATTTAGGAAAGAAAATTATGAATAATAGAGAGAGGAAGTCTATGCCAGTCGAGGGTGAGTTATAATCCTTGCAATAAAATGCATGAGGAGTACCATGGTTACCATGACCAATCTAGGGAGATTGGGAATAAAGGTGCTCATAGTTAGCACATTACATGGAATGCGTTGAGAAAATGCATGTTTCATAGGAAGGAAAACAATAGATTGCCCATTAAGGAAGGAGGACCTTAAAATACTCTACTTGAATTGTAGAGGTGTTAAAAAGAAAAGAGAATTTGGGTGGCCATGAGTGTTGGCACCCTAGTTACTAATGAAGGAAGAACGCTTGAATGCATTTATGTAAAACTTTTAGTTTCATGTATGTTGATTTGGGATCATGATCATCATGTAGTAGGAACCATAGTCTTGTTGTAAGAGTGAATGATAATGATTAAACTTTATGGTGAAGAGGTTGGTTGAGCTCCAACACACCATGACAAAGTGCTTGCCATAAGTGTGGAAAACTTGAACCCAATGTAAGGGTACATTGGGTATGAATGTGGCCATGAATATTGGCACATTGATTAAATTCATTTGATATTTGAATTGCATTTGGAAAATTTGGTATGTTGAAAGGATGCATACGTAAATAATGATATTTTATTTTTCTTTGTACCCTTGAATAGGTGAAAATGACTTGGATAGTTAGTAAGCATAGTTTAGAAAATATAAAGTGCATGAAAACTAACAATTTGTTTGGTTGAGGAATGTTGAGATTGTAGGAAGAAGAGGGTCTTTGATATGGTAGTGTTGTAATCCCATAAGGAAGACCAAATTCTTGTTGAGCCAAATTGCAAAGAATGATATTTCCTTTTTGAGAAAATGAATTTGATTGTTAGTATGCACAATTCCAAGATTATGTTGATATTTTTATGTTTTTCCAATAGTTAAAGTATTATATTCTTTTATTATTATTTAATATGCAAAAGGATCACAACTGAATGATAGATATCCACAGAAAAATAAGATATATCCTTGAGGAAACCCTCAATGGGGATAAAACCCTCCAAACTTTCCTCAGTATAGATTTCTCCAACATGTACAATGCCATACAATTCTCTTTCACAAAATCAATACCAAATAGACCCAAACACGAAGCAAGAATAGCCTCTTGGATAAATGCACACTACTCTCTTATAGTTATGTTCAATGAATGATCTCAATATGACTCTATATAACCTCTTGTTGGTTGTAGATCTTGATTATCTTCTTGTTTCATAGGTCTTTGTTTTCAGTCGTGTTTATACCCCATGAAGACTGTACACCCCTCCATGCGAGGGGGTTGCAAGGGGGCTTGCCCCCCTTGCGGGGTCCGTGTGGCTCATCCCCCCGACTAGGGGGTTCGAGGGAAAGAGGGCCCCCGGTAGGGGTTTGAGGGCGAAACTCCCAAAGGAAAATTTTCCTTGCAAATGTATATTATAATTTCATAGTAAATCTGGACCATTCATTATAAGGTTGTGGATCTGATGGTAGAAGTTATGTTAATATTTTTTTCCCTAGAATGCAACCCTCTTTTATGAGGGAAATGTATTGCGGCTATACATTATTGTGAATATTGTATTATGAGAATGGAGACTGTGAGAGAAAGAAGAGGAATTTACAGCAAGTGTGTTGTAAGTTGTATCCCTTCATTTTGTTGGATAATAAAAAGGAAGGACCTGGAAATTTCTCTGGTGAACGTAGCCCACACTGGGTGAACCATTTATATCTGTGTCTACATTGTATTGTGTATCTTCTGTATTTTATTTCCACATTTGTTTTTATTTTATTACTCTGTGATCCTGTTTTTCTAACAAATGGTATCAGAGCGAAAGGTAACTCGTAGGAAAAGAGGGTTCCCAGTTCGAGTGGGAGCAATGGTGGAAGATGGAAAGTTTAGGGTCAAGAAATTTAACGGCCAAAACTACCATTTATGGAAGATGAATATGGATGATTATTTATATCAGAAGGATCTGTTCCTACCATTGGATGGAATAGCAAAGAAGCCAACAGCCATGAAGGATGAAGAATGGGAGGTTCTTGACAGAAAGGCACTAGGACCGATACAATTGAGCCTGGTAGCGTCGGTGGATTTCAATATTTCGAAAGAAAAATACAATGAAGGAGTTGATGGATGCATTAACTAAATTGTATGAAAAATCCTCGGCATCCAAAAAGGTATTTCTAATGAAGATATTATTTAATATGAAGATGTTAGAAGGTGGGCTTGTTGCAGATCATTTAAATGAATTTAATATGGTTACTAATCAGCTAAGTTTTGTAAAAGTGGACTTTGATGATGAGGTCAGGGTTCTTCTAATCTTGTGCTCATTGCCAGAAAGTTGGAATGGCTTGGTCATGGATGTAAGTAACCCTGTCTCTAGTTCAAACACTTTAAAATTTGATGATGTTGTTGGTGTTATCCTTAGTGAGGAAATGCGACGAAAAATCACAAGTGAGACATCAGGTAATGTGTTAAACATGGAGAACAGGGGAAGACAAAAGGATAGAGGAAAGGGCTCAGGGAATTCTAGGAAGGGAAGATCCAAATCCAGACTAGGAAAAATAGAGTGTTGTAATTGTGGAAAGAAATGACATCTGAAGAAAGACTGCAGAGCTCCAAAGAAACAAAGAGATGGACAGCAAAAGAAAAATCAGGAATCAAATGTAATTGGTGATGTGTTGCAAGATGCTTTGATTCTTTCTGTAGATAATATTTTTGAGTCTTGGGTAGTAGATTTAGGGGCTTAATTTCATGCCACACCCCATAGGAAACATTTTTTAGATTATGTTCAAGGTGATTTTGGACAGGTTCATATGGGTGATGATGCAACATGCAAAATTGTTTGAATGGGAAAGGTACAAATAAAGCAAAAGAATGGAAACCAATGGTTGTTGAAAGAGGTAATACATGTTCCAGATCTAAGGAAAAATCTAATTTCAACAAGTCAATTGGAAAGTGAATGTTGTATATCCATATTTATTGATAAGGTGTGGAAGATCACCAAAGGATCACTGGTGATAACAAAAGGAGAGAAGGTAGGTACAATGTATTTATATATTGGTAATAATGACTCTTATATCTCTTTAGCTTCTACAGGAGTCGATACAACACTATGGTATCATAGGCTTGGACACATGAGTGAGAAGGGGATGCAGATACTTCACAAAATAAATTTGTTGCCAGGTCTTAAACAAATTGATTTGAATTTTTGTGAGCATTGTTTTTATGGAAAACAGAAGGGAGTCTGATTTCTTGGAGTCGGAAAAGAAAAGAAGAGTGCAAGGTTAGAGATTGTGCATACAAATGTATGGGGACCAAATAAGGTATCATATCTTGGTGGCTCTCATTCTTATGTTACTTTTATTGATGATGCAACTAGAAAAACTTGGGTTTATTGCATTTGACAAAAATTAGATGTTTTTGATACTTTTAAGAAATGGAAAGATTTGGTTGAGAATGAGACAGGAAAAAGGTTGAAGTGTCTCAGATCAGACAATGGAGGTGAATACGATAGAAAGGAATTTGATGATTATTGTTCATACCATGGGATTCGTAGACAGAAGACAGTCTGAGGTGTAGATTTTAACCTTGTACACTATTTACTGCAACAGATTTTCAGTAAAAGAACAGGAAAGATACAATGGCAAATACATACATTACATAGATATTTTTCCCCTGGAAACCCAAACTGGGAAAACCAACTTATTATATATTCATTCATAGTGATACATTCTTTATAATAAAATATACATATATGACCAAGCATCATCCAAAACGCTAACCTAATGACCTGGATTATTTAACAACCCTAATTCCTTAACTGAAAATAGAAAACCATCGGAAAAAACCATGTGCCGAAAAACCGCTCAACAATGGACATGAAAATCAAGACAACATGAAAAACGAGACAAAAATGTGACACGTTTCTCGAGGAAAAAAATTATCAGGGGTGTTTCCCCTGCACCCCCCCTTAAACCCCCCTGTGTGCCCAGCGAAACATAGATACTACTACTCGTGCAAAGAATATAACACATACCAAACACTACAAACACCACAAGAAAATGGTGTGTCAAAAAGGATGAAGAGGACAATCATGGAGCGTGCAAGGAGTATGAGATTGCATGCAAGGTTTCCCTTATAGTTTTGAGCAGATGTTGTAGATATTGCTATTTATTTGATAAATAGAGGACCTTCAAGTTCTTTGTATGGTGTCATTCCAGAAGAGGCATGGACAGGTAAAAAGGTAAACTATTCATTTTTGAAGACTTTTGGTTCTGAAGCATTTGTCCATATTGATAAAGAAAATAGAACAAAGCTTGAAGCAAAATCCAAGAAGTGTACCTTTATTGGATATGGTGTTAATGATTTCGATTATCGCTTATGGGATTATGAAAATCATAAAATCATTAGGAGTAGAGATGTCATATTCAATGAGAAGTTCATGTACAAAGATTAGTTGCAAGGAAAGAAATAGGAAAAAGAAAAACAAGAATACACAGTGCTTGATGAGATCACTAAAAAAGAAATTCCAAAGGAACCAGAAAATCAAAATGTACAACAATAGGAGCAGTAGGTACCTCAAACTCCTACAAGTGTTTTTAGAAGATCTACCAGGTTAAGTAGACCCCATGAACGATACTCTCCTTCATTGTCTTATTTATTGTTGATTGATTCTAGTGAACCAGAATGTTATGAAGAGGGAATGCAGGTAAACACTAAAGAGAAGTGGGAGCAAGGCATGAAAGAGGAAATAGATTCCTTGATAAATAACTAGACTTGGGACTTGGTTCAGTTTCTTGTAGGAAAAAGAGCATTGCAGAATAAATGGGTTTACAGGTTGAAGGAAGAAGATGGAGGTAAGAAGCAGTACAAGGATAGACTTGTTGTAAAGGGGTTTGCACAAAAGAAAGGTATATATTTTGATGAAATATTTTCTCATTTTGTTAAAATGACTTCAATTAGTACTATTTTAAGTCTTGTGGCAGTAGAAGATTTACATCTTGAATAGTTAGATGTAAAAACAACTTTTCTCCATGGGGATTTGGAGAAAGAGTTTTATATGCAGCACCCATGGTGGTATGAGGTCAAAGGGAAAGAAAATTTGGTATGCAGGTTGAAGAAGAGATTGTATAGCCTAAAGCAAGCTCCAAGGCAGTGGTATTTGAAGTTTGACAGGTTTATGACAGAACAAGGTTATAGTATATGTCATTCTGATCATTGTGTTTATTTTAAAAAACTAGAAAATGGAAGTTATATTATCTTTCTATTGAAAGTACATGACATGCTTGTTGCAGGGTCTAATATGCAGGATATAAACATGCTCAAGAAGAAATTAGCTAATTCATTTGCGATGAAGGATTTGGGTGTTGCAAATAAAACCCTTGGTATGAGAATAACAAGAGATAGGAAAAATTGCAATTTGACATTGTCTCGGAGTGAGTACATAGAGAAGGTGTTGGAGAGGTTTAGAATGCAGAATGCAAAACCAATTAGTACACCTTTGGCCAGCCATTTCAAATTAACCAAACAAATGTGTCCCAAGACACAGAAGGAGATAAAATACATTTTCAGGGTCCCTTATTCATCAGCAATTGGCAGCTTGATGTATGCAATGGTTTGCACAAGACCAAATATTGCACATGTAGTGGGAGTTCTGAGTAGGTATATGAAAAAATCAGGTAAAGAACATCAGGAGGCAGTAAAGTGGATTCTCAGGTATTTAAAAGGTATTTCTACTCGTGCATTATGTTTTGGAGGTTCAGAAATTGTTCTACAAGGATAGTTTGATTCAGATATGGCAGGTAATAAAGATAGCAGGAGGAGCACCACAGGGTATGTTTTTACTGTAGGTGGAACAATAGTAAGTTGGATTTAGAAACTACAAAAGGTTGTTTCACTTTCAACAACAGAGGCAGAGTATGTTGTTGCTACAGAGGCTAGTAAAGAGATGATTTGGTTACAGAGGTTTATGGAGGAATTGGGAAAGAAGTAAGAGAATACTAGGTTGTATTGTGACAACGAGAGTGTCATTCATCTTGCAAAGAACTCGGCCTTCCATTCGAAGACTAATAATATACAGCTCATGTACCATTTCATACGATCTGTCTTGGAATATGGACATTTGAAGTTGGAAAATATACACACTAGCCAGAATCCTGCAGACATGTTAACAAAGGGAGTAACCATGGAGAAAATGAGTTCCTGCTCAGTTTCAGTTGGTATTCAGGAATGAAGGTGAAGATGAGAAATTTTCTAGGTCCAAGGTGGAGTATAGTCTAGAAGATACAATAACATTGGAGTTATTGTGATCAGTCTCCAAGTGGGAGATTGTTGGTTGTGGAGGATGGTTATCTTCTTGTTTCATAGGTCTTTGTTTTCAGTCGTTTTTATACCCCATGAAGAGTGTATAGCCCGGTATAATGTACACCCCTCCACATGGGGGGGTTACAAGAGGGGCTTTCTCCCCCTACATGTTCCGGGGGAAAGTGGGCCCCCAGCAGGGGTTCAGGGACGAAGCCCTCAAAGGAAAATTTTCCTTGTAAATGTTTATTGTAATTTCATAGTAAATCTGGACTGTTCATTATAAGGTCGTAGATCTTACGGTAGAAGTTATGTTATGGTTTTTTTCCCTAGAAGGAAACCCTATTTTATGAGGGAAATGTATTGCGACAATGCATCATTGTGAATATTGTATTCTGATAGAGGAGACTGTGAGAGAAAAAAGAGGAATTTGCAGTGGGTGTGTTGTATGTGAACCACGTATATATGTGTCTCCATTGTATTGTGTATCTTTTTTGTTTTATTTCCACATTTGTTTTTAATTTATTGCTCCACGATCCTGTTTTTATAACACCTTTATTTATACTCTAAAATACCTAAAAGACATTACCTATCAATAAATCCTTTCACAATGACTTATCAATAAGCCCTTTTACAATGACTTATTAATAAACCCTTTCATAATGACTTATCAATTCAACCTTTTCGAGGTTATGACCAGTACAATTACACTTAGGAATAGCTTTTGAAATTACATAAAATCTCAACACTCCCTCTTAATGAGGAAGGTATTCTATCTGACACAGACTCTAACATTGTTTCCATCCACACAAGCTCATGACCATTAACTGTCGGACACATGAATATATACATCATAGGAAATCCATAGTGACTTCACAGCATCCATCTAGGGTCGGTGGATAGCTCTCCAATAGCTACAACATGTCATCATGATACTATCCAATTTCCCATAGAAAACTCAGATATCTTATGCATGACATCCAGTACCTTGCGATAACATATGTACCTCGTCTCTTCAGCATGCATCCCGGTCTGGTGGGTATCTCTCCAATAGCTACAACATGTCATCATGACATCCACTACCCTATGATAACATCTAAAGCCATCACTCCCTCTAAAGAGGGACTACATCGAGATTTTTCCTGAAGTACTCAAACTTCGTTCTTGATAATGGATTTATCAGCACATCTGCAACCTGCTCATCGGTAGCCAAATATTGGAGCCTCACTTCTACTTTCTACACCATATCCCTGATATATGATATCTGATTTCAATATTCTTTGACCTATCATGAAACACCAGGTTTTCTAACAAATTTATACAACTTTGGTTGTCGCACAAGATATAGTTCACCTCCATCGCAATATCAAATAATCCAGTCAGTGATTTCTGAATCCTCACTGCTTCGCAACTTGTTGCACATGCTACCACATAATTTTCCTCATACGTACCGAGTGCTACACATGACTTCTTCTTATTGATCCATGAAATCTTACAGGATCCCAAAGTGAAGCAACATCCCAATGTACTTTTCTGGTTTGCAACACTATCGGCCCAATATGAATCCAAATATCCAAGTAGATTGATCTCACTGTTTGCAACATACTTGAGCCCATAATTCATTGTATCGTTAAGGTACCTCATCACATTTTTTACTGCAATCAGGTGAACGCGTCTAGGGTCAACCATGTACTGACTCAAGGTGTTCACAAGGAAACATATAGATGGTCGTGCATTCGCCAATATATCAATGATCCAATCATCTACCTATATAATGTAGCATCCACAACCTCTGAAATTGTATCATCCAACAACTTCATATTTTATGCCATCGATGTAGCCATTGGTTTACAATCTAGCATACTGAACCTCTTCAATATCTCTACAACATATTTTCCCTGATTTAGGAAGATCGCATTCTTCCTCTGCCATATCTCTAGACCCAAAAAGTAGTGCATCAAACCTACGTCTTTCATTTCGAACTCTACGATGAGTTTTCTCTTACACTCAGTGATGAGCTTCTCCACTCCTGTCAAGAACAGGTCATCCAATATAGTAGTAATATCATTGTTCCATCATCCTCAACCTTTAAGTAAAGGTTAGAATCTACAATGCTCTTGGTCAATCCCAAGCTCATCACAAAACCATCAATCCGACCATACCATGCTCTCGGTGCCTGCTTCAATCCATATAATGCCATCTTTAACCTACACACGTGCATCTCCCTGTCATGTGTCTTGAATCCTTATGGTTGTTCCACGTAAACCTCTTCCTCTATTACCCCATTCAAAAATGTCATATTCACGTCCATTTGATGAACCTTCCATTTCATCACAGTAGTTATTGAAATAACATCCCTTATTGAAGTATATCTTGCAACAGGAGAAAAAGTCTCCTCGTAGTCAATTCCTTCCTTCTGAGAAAATCCTTGTGCTACAAATATATCCTTGTATTTTTCAATGCTTCCATCTGTAGCATGCTTCATCTTGAATATCCACTTGGAGCTCACAACTGTTTTTTCCTTGGGTCTGGGAACCACATCCAAAACGTCATTCTTCACTATTGATGGGCATTCCTCGACCATGGCATCCTTCCATTCTTTCTTTCTTGCAACTTCTTCATATCTAGTAGGCTCTGCATCAATGATATCACATAATAATGCCACTTAGTCGGGACACGGTTTTGGTTTCTTGACTTTCCTAGATGATCCATCCTGGGCACCATATCTCTCTCTATATCTCTAATGGCCTCTTGTTCCCGAGATGGTATTCTCTTTTGTGTAGGCTTCTCCACAGGCCTCTGTGGTTTGTCCATATCATGATCCTAAGGAATGGATTCCTTTTCTTCCACTTCTCTTGTCTCTACGGCTATAGTAACTCCATTCTCTTCGGCATGATATTCCTCTACACGACCCTTCTTTGACTTGTGAAAATATACATCCTCATCGAAGGTGGAATCCCTTCTAATCTCGATATTCTAGTGACCAGGAATGTATACTTTGTACGCCTTCGATGTGTCACTGTACCCAACAAATGTACCTTTCTTTCCATATGGGTCCAACTTTTTTCTCTTGTCCTTGGGGACATGCACATATACAAGACAACCAAATATCCTCAGGTGGCTGACCTATGGATTATCTCCTAAAAAAATTTCCGCTAGTGTCTTTTTTTCAAGAAATCGATGGGGACTTCTGTTAAGTACATACACATCTGTCATTGTAGCTTCTACTCATAGATACATAGGTAAATCTTGATCATGGAGCATGGCATTTACTGCTTTCATAATCTTTTGATTCTTTCTCTCTGTCACTCCATTTTTTTGTGAATTATAGGGAGTAGAGAGCTCCATCTTAATCCCAACTTCTTTGCAAAAATATGAGAATTCATCTGAGGTGAATTCTCCTCCATTGTCTGATCTCAACGTATTTATACTCCTTTCTGTTAGGTTTTCTACTATTTCCTTGAATTCCTTGAACTTACCAAATACTTCACCTTTTGACTTCAAGAAGTAAATCCAAGTTTTGTGTGAGTAATCATCAATAAAATATAAATAATATATGTACTCATTGAGTTGAGCGATGGTGCTGACATCGGTCCACATACATCTGAGTGTATAATATCTGAGACTCCTTTCACTATGTTATCATTACTTGGAAATGGGTTCTTCGCATTCTTTCCTTGTGCACAACCTTTGCACATGCCATCTGGATTCACCTGAATATCTAATAGTCATGTTACCATATTTTTCATGATTGTGTAGTGTAGGTGGGAAAATATCCTATGTCATAGCTCACTTGAATTCATAGTGTCGTGAATCAATGTTGAATATGAGTGTCCCTTTAATTTATACAGTCATCCTTCCTGGACATTGATAACAACTTCATAATCAAACGTATTTCATTTTGGCCACATGAGAACTTATCCATCTACAAATGCAACCATGAAACCCTTCTCATCCAAATCCAAAATAAAGATAAGGTTCTCCTTCAAACCTGGTACATAAAGCACGTCCTTCATCCTCATTGCCTTCCCGGAATCTATTTTGTAGGAGACCTCTTCTACTCCTTTGATCAAATACCGATAATTATCACCCAGCTTCACATTATGAGGTGAGTCTTTATGAATTAAGTTTTACAGAGAGATTTTATACTCTGTCATGTGCTTAGAAGCACCACTATCCACCAACCAAGTATCATTTCCAGGGGTGATTGTTCCTGTGAGAGTTGATATTAGGACGTAGTGATCATCACTTGAATAATATTCTCATGCAATTTTCTTATGTGGTTCACCATATTCAGCAGCATGAGCATGATGCATATTTCCCTTTTCCTTTTCTTTTAGTTTAAGAATAAGGGGACAAAATTTTGCAACATGTCCCAAATTTGCACAACAAAAACACATCACATTTGAATAGTCTCCTCGATTCTTCTTCGGCTTTTGAGGTTTCTTTGGGGATGAGACTTCCTTCTTACTCTTTCCTTTCCTTGTATGAGTCGCTAAATATTGATCATCATCCCTCAATTTATCTTCTCTTGCTACCAGCCTTGCTTCCTCTTGAGTGTAACCTTCTCATAGTCTGCTAAACTTGATTAGCTTCCTTCTTGAGAATATTCATTGAATGAATGAGTCCCATGACCTTGGGAGTTCATTCAAGGTGGCCATCACCATTTTTGCTTCATCAACAGTGTCTCCAATAGCTTCAATATGTTCCTTGATCTAGTTACTCTCGAGAAGTAAGAGTGAATGGACTCTGAATCTTGAAGCTTCACTTTCTTCATCTAGGCCTTCAATGTCATCCTTTTGTTGATGTTTTTTCCTTCAAATAGACAAGTCAATGCATCCATAATATTCTTCATATATTTTAACGAAGAAACGTGATGGATCAAATGATCCTTGATTGAGTCTACAATAATCCTCTTAGCCATGGCCTGGTTCTTTTTATGCTTTTCTTTGGCCTCATCTTCCTCTGGTTCTAGAACTTCCTCCTCAACAAATATTTCTAAATCATGTTCTTTCAGAAGGATACCTACTATTGACTTCCATGATCTAAATTTTATTGCTCCTTTCAGCTTCTCATCAATTTTGGTGCCGGTAGTCATCCTGCCTGGGAAGGTGAAGTTAGTTTTCCAAAACACTTCCAAAAATATGTGGAAAAACTTATTTTTTAGGCCTACTCTGATACCATGTTGATTTTTTTTTATGTTTTCCCAATAGTTAAAGTATTATATTCTTTTATTGTTATTTAATATGCAAAAGTATCACAGTTGAAAGATAGATATCCACATAAAAATAAGATATATCCTCTAGGAAACCCTCAAGGGGGAGAAAACCCTACAAACTTTCTTGAGTATAGATTCCTCCAACATTTACAATGTCATTTAATGCTCTTTCACGAAATCAAGACCAAAGAGACCCAGACACGAACCAAGAATAGCCTCCTAGATAAATGCACACTACTCTCTTGTAATTATGTTCAATGAATTATTTCAATATGACTCGATATAACCTCTATTTATACTCTAAAATACCTAAAAGACATAACTTATCAATAAACCCTTTCACAATGACTTATCAGTAAACCCTTTCATAATGACTTATCAGTAAACCCTTTCACAATGATTTATTAATAAACCCTTTCATAATGACTTATCAATTCAAACTTCTTGAGGTTATGACCAGTACAATTACACTTAGTAATAACTTCTGAAATTACATAAAATCTCAATAGATTTTTTGTGAGCCACTACAAGTGTGCAATGAAAATATAGTGTGCATAAGAACTAACAAATTATTTGGCTGAGGAATGTTGAAATTGCAGGAAGAAAGGGTATTGGATATGGAAGTTTTGTAAGCCATAAGGAAGATCAATTGTCTGTTGAGCCAGACTGCTATGGGAACAAAAATACCATACTTGTGGATCTTGTTCCTGTGTGGAACAGATATAAAAAATAAAAATGTGGAATTTGGAAATTTGTGGGTGACAGATTTGAAAGAAATTGTAAATTAGAATTGATGATAATATCTCACGGTTATGTATGTATGTGACACAGGTGAGATGAAAATATGTTCTGGAGGGATAGAGAATGGCTTTCAAGCTGGAAATCATGAAAAATGTTATCGTTATGACATGAGAACTTTGTGGTAAGCCATGATCTCCCTAGAATATGTTGTGTTGTGGTCACACAGGCCAGAGGGATGCCTCGGCAGAGAAAGTCTGAGGGAAGCCTTGATTATAAGGCTAAATGAAGTCTTTATAACTCTTATTTTGTGAGAAATCCTTGGCAAGGCAATATGGATCGCTCGAGGGACTGTATAGCAGAGAAGAGGATGCTTGAGCCTGGGCCTGGAGGGTGAGTGACCGTAAGGAAGAGGAGACTTCACTAAATTCTTATAAATTTTTGATTGGGATCATGCACACAATGGGTATGTCAAGGAAAAATAGTGAGCCAAGATAACAAGACAACCATATGGATGCAAATCCATGAACTGCACAGATACTTATTGTGCTAGATTATGAAAAATTTCCTCTTGAATTTTGCACAATAGTAAGATGTTTTCGCATGAAATTGTGATTAATATGCTTGTTGTCCAAAATTATTGTAGGAAGATGACGAAGGCCAAGGGTCTCGAAAGGACCTAAATAAGAAAGACAATCAAGATTTTTGAATCAGCTGAATGACAAAGGCATGATAGGTGTTATTGAGAAAGAACATCGAGGATGGTATTCCTTTGAAGGGGGAGGGGATTGTAATACTTGTGTTTCCCTCAACTTGTAATTAATCATTATTTATGATTACCATGATATGGCATGAGAACAATGCAAATGTATTATTGTTTATATTTCCAAAAACTTACTGTGGGGGTGAAGCCTTGAAGTACTAGCCATGATATCACTAGAGGAAAGAGTGAGGAAAATATAGAGAGGGTTCATTATTTCAAAATGACCCAATTATCCTTGATGAAATAATGAGCCTCATCCTGATTCCAAAAAAAAACAATTAATGATAAAATATTGGTGGTTCAGCCACCATCTACCCTAATGAATGGAAGCATGGAGGGCCTCGCTGAGAATACAAAAAAATTGTTAGCTCGAAGTACCACATAGGGTAGCCTTCCTACAGAAATAGATTGAACCGAGTTCCTTCTGGCAGAAGGAAGAGGATAGGTCCATAACCTTCCTGGGGGAAGAGGGAAGAGGCACCCGAATGGGTCTAAGGATGATTCATAAAGAAGGAGAATGCATGAGGCTCTCAATTTTTAGGAAGAACTAAAAGATTAATTTCTTATGGTTATAGGAGAGAACTAGAGGAGGATTTTGTTCTCTGAGGAAGAGAATTGATGAAAATAATGCACGAGCATGTGCAATAGAAAGATCAGAGAACTCATGGAAGAGTTATGAACTGGATCATAGAAGACCTGAAGCCTAGACTAGAGCATAAGAGGGCCACGGGCTTGGTGCTGGAAAGAGAGGGCATCGAGGAACAGTGTAGTTGTGAAGGGAACCACTTGCATAGAGGAAATCTAGCTAGGAAGGCAACTGATAAACCCCGTGGAGGTCCTGAGCTCATTGGGGAAGAGGGAAGACTTCTATTGTTTCCATAGAGGTGGAGGAGAGTAACCTCCCCGATACCTTTCTTGATTTTGGAAAGAGAACCCAGAAAACCTTACCTGAGAAGAAGGTCACGAGCCTAATGTTGAGGGAGCACCTGATAAACCTTGTAGAGGCTGTGACAGAGAGAGGATATATGAGAATTTGCAGAAGTTTCCCTAGTGATATCATAAATTGTCATGAGGGTGGCCAGAGTGCTAAGAGTGAATTCCTCTGAGCCTACAGTTGGGTGGAAAGGCGAACACCCGCAATCAGTTGGTTGGCTACAACTTGTAATAGATAAGTATTTCATATACCCTGTGCACTTGAATGAAATGCATGAATTCAATGCTTGTATTTGTGTTATACATATGCCTCCTGGATATAGGAGGATGATGGCATGATATTGTGTCAAAATGTGCCTCGTGTGAAATTGATGGTAATAATGATTTTTTTTTATGTAAATTGTTTCATTTGAATGGTTGTAAGATGAAAAGTTTGGCCTCTGTGTTGGTTGGAAAATCCTCAAGGTGTTTTCCCAAGGATAAACTTCATAGTTCTAGAGTCGGGAAAGACTCTATGGGACTACTACAGTCTTGTTGATCCCTTGAAAATACCTTTCCCTTTTATATAACTTGAGTTATGTGAATGGAAGGTGATTCATTCAAACCAGTTGTCCAAGAGACCACGGGCTTGTGCCCACGGCCTTAACCAAATTTTGGCTAAGAGTTAGGAGTGTAGCCTCTGGAGCTTGACAAAGTTCCAAAGGACCATGACCATGGAACCCTTTGCTACACTCCAAAAGGAGCTAATTTATTGGAGATTACGAGGTGAAGGAACATTGCAATGTCCTAAATGCGTCGAAGGTGACCTATCGAAACGGTAACTTGACTATTGACCAACAGTTGGCGGTCATTTACCCATTATTGTGGGATTCATCCCCTTGTTAAACCTTGATCCACTTCTCGGTCGCAAAGTAATGTGAGCCATATATTTGAGGATATTCAGAATTTCCCCTAACCATTGGATCTACATCGTGGTCAACCTGACATTGACCACTCCGTAAGAAAAAGGGTGTTAAACAGTTGGAATCCCTTAATGCCAAAATTGTGAAGTGACATGGGTTGTACATCTAAGGATCCTTCGGGATCCTTCTTGACTGTTATATTGAATGTTAGTGGAAGGATAGAGTAAACGAAGAAATGACCGATAGCAAGCACTCATTTTTCCTTATGAACCTCCCAGTCGGTTACCCATGGGACTAAAGACTTAGGATTGTGTGGATCGCGAGAGCGTGGAGCCACGAATATTTACTAGACGTTGAATCAAACTAAGGAATATTATGGGTCGTCTGATCATTATTCGGCTCTCTGGATAAACCCCACTTTGGGTGATTCAGGATACAACGTGTGGAATTTCTCTGAAGGTTGAAGGTAAAAGTGACGTCAGTAGATGGCGTGGCCAAAGTACACGGTGGAGTCTGACCATATGACAGAGCCACCGCATGTCAACATGTGGCTAAGCCATGTGTCCTACTGACTCATCATATATGGTATAGATTCTGAGAGACGGGTACCATGTGTCAAGGTGGCATCATCACCACGTATCTTCTAGGTGGCAGATGATAGTAGGGACACTCATGCAGAACACCACGTACACAAGAGGGACCCACTCCAGGAGTTCGGGACTTCGTAACTCTAGGTGTTTGGAGTGCTAAGACGCAAGCTCCAAAAGGGTCGAAGGCCAAATCCACGTGGCAAGACTCTGGGGTTCGGGACTCTGAAGGATTTGTAAATAGAGAAAAGTGGTTGAAGTGTCGAAGTGTCGAAGTGTTGAAGCACCAAATTTTCCCCTATTGTAGTGTCAAGCTCCTATAGGATGGGCCTGCATGCATCATGGTGATGTGGCATGTCCTGATAGCTCCACGTGGCATCGTGGGATTGGACATGAATTAGGTGTGGGACCCCACCCCTCTAGTCAATTCCAAGCAATGTTTTAAGTGCAAGTAAATCTTAACCGTTAGATCCAAAGGTGGATAGAACTCCACCATAGATTCTGGAGTAGAGAGAGGCTCTAAGACTTTGAGTCTCTGAGACTTCGGTTCTCCAGGAATCTTTAGTGTTGTTTGAAAGAGCATGGAAAGGCTGAAGTTCAGAGGAATAGGTTCCAGCGTCAGTCGCATGGTAAGGTAAAAGGGAAAACAATAAGTACCGAGGTTTTGGAAGTGAATAAGCCCTCGACGAATCGGCAGAGAGTTTCCCATGTAAACCCTTTTTCCATGACCATTTCATTTCCAAAGGATGACAATCGGAGCCGCAACAGTGCCATGTTGGATGGTACGAGGAAATTCAAGCCACGTGGCGAAGGAGGTGTCCATTGGCCAATGACACCCCGAAAAATTTGGAAGGCCATAACTCTCGAACTAGAACTCAGATTTTGACAAGTTTATAGTCATTGGAAATCTCTCGGAGAGCATAAGGAAATGGTGCCCTTATCTGAGGGATTCAGGAAGTTGTAGAACCAAGGAAAAATTTATACCCCATCCCTAAAAAGGGTACTTAAGATGTTGGGTGTGTTACAAAGACATGTTAGAATCTATCCCCTTGATTTGAAGGATTGGGCCTCTTCACCCATCCCTCGGTTCTGAGGTTGGTGGAGGAAAAAATAAATTTGAGTAGGTATGGACCTCCAACCCCCTAGAGGTCACATCCCTTCTCCATGGTAACACCCTTCAAACCCCAAGGATCTATTATATAAATTTTGTGTTAAATTTTGTGTTCAAACATGTTCAATACAATGTTATGTGGCAAAATCCCCTTATCCTACATTACACAAGTTGTTGGACAACTTATTAGAATATCACAATAATTCATGTGTAAGTGATCAATATTGGATCATTTACTTTCATAAATGAACTCATTGTGGTTAACTTAATCCACTTCAATCAAGTGTGGGTCAACAAAACAAGGACTAATGCCACATGTCATATGCATAATCAATGAGCTAGTGAAAGGTGACACCGACATTGTTTTGGCCTTATCTTGGGCATATGGAATTAAAATTTAATGAAATTTGGATTGTAATATTCTCGCATGTATTAGCATGTTTACACCAAATTTATTCTCGAAACTCAACCATTTAACCCCCAAAAATAGAAAAAACCCATAAAAACATGATTTGGTCATAATTCATCCATATGATGTATGTTGGAGCTTATTTTATGTTAGTAGAAAAAATGATATTTATCCCCAAATATCCACTAAATTTCAACCAAATGTTCCTTTGTTTTCTCTGCTAAGAAGCAAAAAACACAATTAGGTTGTTTTTCTTGGAATTTTTGGGATTGTTGGAATTCTTGAGAGGATTCAAGGAGAGGATGGAACCACCTTCCATCAATGAGGGGAGGCTGTATATATTCCAAGATCCAAAATATGTTCCTTTTGTACCCATTATTCTAGCCAAGCATAAAGGGACAAAGCATAAGGAGGGTGGCATTTCCATAGTTGAGAGGTTTTTTTTCTTCCATTGTATATGTTCAAAAGAACACACTCTCAACTTCAAGATTGCAAAAATAGAGTTGCAAAGAGGATGGAAGCACCATTCCATAGCTAAGGAAAAGTTGTAGATCTTCCATGCTTCGAGAGAGCTTCAACTTTGTGAATATATGTACCTTGAAATGATAAGAAAGCATTTATCTTTCTTATCGGTTTCCTCTATTAGGTTTCTAAGGTTTTCTTGGTTGTGCATTGTGAATCGTGTTGTTTTAAATTATTGAGTGTCAATTAAACATATTGGCATAGGAGGAGTTTGAGAATCTACAAGGAAGGTGGAATGTGTAAGCAAAGTCTTGGGCATAATCTATAAAAGCATAATTTCTTAAGCAACGTGTATTCCAATAAGGAAAATGAATCATAGAAGTAAGAAGATGGATTTAAATCATTGAACTATAGAGAAGGGTATCAATGGACAATAGATATTTAATCCCAAAAAAAAGGATCTACATTGACAACTTGATTTGGTCGTAAGTTGAGTGATTATAGTGCATATGTTATCCAAATGGTTTCTAAACTTGTGGAATATTCAAACATCAACCATGAGTAAACTATTGGAGCGAGAAATAGTTAGAGATCCAAGATTTTAACCAATATATGCAAGAAGATCATGGACAACTAAAAATAATGCTACCACAATTGGATGAGAATAAACAAGCTCTGCAAGGGAAATTGGTCAATCACTCACATCTCTTCATTCCAGCAATAAGGAAGTTGGAGTGTGAAGCTTTTTTTTTGTATAGTCTAGAAACCATGATAAGGTGATTGGACATCCTTGCACAAAGTCTCGAAAACAAAGAAAAACCACAATAAGAGTTGTAAGCAAGGGAAAGATTATTGGAATAACTCTAAAAATCCATTGTAGAGGTGAAACACTATGAGGAAATTATCATCTCTACCAAAAACGTACAAACAATAACCAATGAATGTATGGTAAGCACTTCACTAAAATCCCCTTCTCGTTTTGAATCAACAAGATATTCTTTTGGTAGTTTTGAAATTTACATCAAGGGAATAACCTCCAATATTTTAAAGAACATGGGTTATGAAGGCTAAGGGATGAAGAATCAGATTGAGGTAGCAACATGGCCACAACACGAGCCTATGGATATCTTAGTGGTGTAGTTACATTTTGGGATTGTTTCAACACATTCCAAGAAAAATCACACTCTAGAATGTCAAAATGTAAGCTTCCACCACCAAGCAATGTAAAAGGAGGAGGAAACAACACCACAAACACATTTATGAGAGCTCAAAGAAAATGCATTACCTTTCCAAAGTGTCGGGAGCATTTTAATGGGGTGTTGTCAAAGAACGAGAAGCAGTCCCAAGAAAATGTAGTCCAAGAGTCACGTAAGAAAATGTGCCAACAAACATTGTGCAAGGAGAAAATGAAATTTCATCACTCATTTCACAGCAAACATTTTCCAAATAGGATAGAAATAGGGGAATAAATAATTTCTGCAATATTTGACACTTGAGGAACCAAGCAAGAAAGTGAACAAACACAATTGCACCCATGCAACGGAATGTGCATTGTCAATATACATTCATTTGTTTTTGTTGCAAGAAAAGATGGAACAAAGTTAAATAATGTTTGTTTTTTATATTTGTGTTTATTATGTGGTTTTAATAACCATTGTATGTGTACATGTTGGATGAGAAAACCAAAATGAAGGGGATAAGGTACAAGGAGAAAATGATGCAATGAACAATTTTTTTTATCGACAATAAGAGTCAAGGATGAAGAACACAAATAATGTCACTATTACATAGTTAAGGAGAGAAGAAATATCTACCAATGATAGCAAGAACTATTGTTCTCACTGCAAGATAAATAGGCATGTGGATGAGAAATGTTGGATACTCCATCCAAACGTTCACCCTAGGAATCAAAGTGAAATTCCAAAGTGTATAAGGAAACTCAATGCAAAAGGGGGAAAAGTAGAAGATGCACCAACAGTCTTGAAAGCAATAGTGAATGAAGATGAAAAGCAGAGACATCCATAAAAAATCAAGACAAGGAAGAAAGTACTTCCAAGGCAACCCTGTCATCATTGTTGAAGCATAATATCAAATAATGGAATTTGGGGAAAAATATGATGCATTTCATTGAAGAAATTTGGCATGAATGGTTCTTTTAGAAGAATGGGGGGAAGAAAATCTCTAAAGAAAAGTTGTAAAGGGTTGATTTTTCAGTTGAGTGCACTTCAACAATGAGTATGCATAATATTTTCATGAATATGTAATGGAAACCACCAAATAATGGAGCAAATATTAATCCTTACATGCATGGGATGTAAAAGGAAGAAGCGTGTTTCATATTTCAAGGTGGTCGAAACATTTATTATTTAAGCTTTAATTATATTTTGCATCATTACTTTGTCATTTATAAGTTGGGCTATATACCATATTCACCCGTTGTGAAGTTAATAGAAACAAGTAAGGTGTAAAATAAAGCACTATGGGTGAGTACCAGCATATATAACAATAATTAAACACTCCAAAAGAGTAATAGATCTAAGAGAGTAAGCCTTCATAGCTTAAAACCATTAGTAATTCAAAGAGATGGTATTGCAACCAAAGAGTAAGCATTTTGCAAGAAAAATTTAGTTAAGTATGTTGGCACTTCCATAGAGAAGCAAATCCTCCAAGGTATCACTCTACTCAATAAACACCTTATAAAAAGGATGCACCATTCCAGGAAGCATGTCAATTTGTTTTTAATACTATAACAATGGTAGTATGTAATTCCAAATTGGGCATGGCAACAATGGTTTATGTACTTTGAGGATTAAATTGGTAGCAATAAATCCACAACCAAAGAGAAGTATGACATCACTTTGAGGCAAGAATTTCAGTGAAAAACGCCTCAAAGAAGACTAAGTTGCAGTAGTCTAAGGATCTAAATACAACAAGATTCATTCCACTTCTATAAAGAAGTAGAGTAAGTCACAATAAGGGGGAAGTAAGAATATTTTTTTAATTTATCCATAAATTAGCTTTTGTGGGACCAAAATCCTCTCAAATTGGGGAGGTATGATCAATGACATATTGTGAACTTTCATATTTTAAATCATTATAGTCAACTTAATCCACTTCAACCAAGTGCAGATTAACGAAACATCGACTAATGTAACATCGCATATGCCTAGTCAACTAGTGAGTGGAAGGTGGGATCGACAATATTTTTGCCATATCTTGGGCATATAAAATTCAGAATGTAGCATTATGACATGTATTTACATGTGTCCACCAAATTTCATCTTCAAACTCAATCGTCTAACCCCCCAAAACAAAAAAAAAATGGACGAACATATTTTGGGCATTATTCATCCATATGAGTCTATTAGAGATAAATTGTCAATAGTGGACATATGGAAACTATCTCCATGTCTCCACCAATTTCAACCAAATATTCCTTTGTTTGCTATGCGAAAAGATGAAAAAACATAATGGGGTTGTTTTTCTTGGGAGTCATGGGATTGTTGGAATTGATCAGAGAATGGGGGAGAATGGATAAGGAGAAGATAGAATCACCTTCCATAGCCAATAAAGGATTGATTATATTCCAATATCGAAAGAGATCATCCATTTGTACTCATTTTTTCAGTCAAGCATAAGGGCACAGAGCACAAGGAGAGTGGCACTTCCATAATTGAGGGGTTGCATTTGAGCAAGAAGTATCAGCTTCAAGATTATAAAAATGAAGTTTCAAAGAAAATGAAAACACCTTCCATCATTGAGGGAAAGTTGTAGATATCCCATGCTCCAAGAGAGCCACAAGTTTGTAAATCTGTGTACCTTGAAGTGATAAGAAAGCATTTATCTTTCTTCATGGAGTTTCCATTTCACATACTTGCAAAATTTTAGAATTTCTATCATCAACTTTCCTAGGATAATGGATGCATCCATTTCTATGTTTTTATGTGGGTTGAGTTTCTTTAGTAGAAGATTTAATGGTTTCCCTCTTATTTATATATTCTTCTTGCAGGTAGAAATTCCCCTAAATGAATTTTAACGACTTTCTTCTCATTTCCAAATTAATAGAGAGGAAGGATTGGGAACAACACAAGGAAGAACCAATGCTATGGTGTACTTGGGTTAAGATTTTCTCTTATTTAATTTCCCAAGGTAATGGTTGCTTCCATTTCTATATTTTTATGTGGGATGATTTTCTTTACTGTAAGTTTTAATGGTTGCCCCCTCATTTCTATCTTCTTCTTGCAGGTAGAACTTTCCTTAGATGAATTTTAATGGCTTCCTTCTCATTTATAAATTCTATTGTTGATTAAATATATCATAGAAGAAATTTAATGGTTGCCTTCTCCTTTCTATTTTATTTTTGTAGGAAAAAGTTATCAATGAAGGATCTAATGGTTGAAAGGGACAAACTGGATGTTGGACTACTCTACTCAATTTATCTTGCAATTCCAATTCTTTTTTCATTTGCTTAAGGGATAGTCGGGTGTTGTTTGAGGGTGCATGATATCATTGGGATGACATCGTTGAGGTTTCCCTTTAGGGAATTGTTGTTCGCAACCCATGATAAACCATGTAGGTCCCCTTTATGGGGTGCCAAAACACGTCCGTAAGGCAGCCCTTTGGGCCCTCTTATGAGATGTCCAAATGCATCTCATGTTAAGGCCTCCACTCAACATTCAAGACTACCATAGACCCATGGTGGGGTGCTTCCACAAGGAAATGGTTCAACTCCCTCATGTGGCTTTAATTTATAATTTTAGTATTTTATCCATGCAACTAAATTTATGTCTTCATCCCAATGAAGGAATGGACTTTTACTCCCAAGAGTTGGTTTCTCAATTATAAGAATAATATCAATTTATTCATAGATTTTCCATGGGAACACCCTTAATCTCTTTATTCAATGTCTTCCAGTTGTGAAAGTGAAGAAATATTCATAATTATGGTAAGATTTCCCCATTCCTAAGTTTCCCTCCTACTTGTTAATGATCGTCATCCCTTCTCATAGCTAATATATTTTCACTATCATTATTTTTAGATTTTTCTTTCATAACTTGGTATTTGTCTCTATTAAATTTTAACTTCAAAACCTTACCTTAACTACAATATTAATGCTACTTTCCTTCTTTTACAGGTTTGCAGGAATAACCAATAGAACCATAGGAAAGAGGCTTGGGTTGATGATAAATGTAAAATGATAGAAGAACAAAAAAGCTATTATTTGTTACATTGGATTTAGATTAGAATCATAAGTAATATCCTATTCTTGGGAGTGATAGCAATTTATTAGTTGATATATTCTACTTATCTTTCTATAGATATAATTAGGAGTGCAATTTAAGAACTAGTCTAAATTGGAATTTTTTAAAGTGATGTTTAAGGTGTTCCAAGTAATTGTAGATAGAATTAATACAATTGTTTCTCATAGTTTATTGAACTAAAATAAGTTTATTTCTACGTTATTTTTTTTCTGCAACCCACACAACAAACATCTAGTTATCAATTCTAATAATAAACATTTATCTATCATTATGTTCAACCATAATCGCATAGCATGTGCATTCTCATTCAAATATGAAAACATGTATGTAGTTAAAATTTTATGGACATGTACAACATCAACATTTAATAAATAAAAAGGATAATGAATATAAATTTTATAATGAAGAATACAAGTAGATGTCGCATACTTCCTTAAGCTAATGAAATTTGGTCTAGTGCCCACTTTTTATCCTTGGCCTTCTATATTTGAATCTTAGCTTTCCCAACAATGATAATCTCACCACCCTGCCTTTCAGGAGATTCCCTAGATATCCTATCCCCCATGTCCACAGTTCGAACTTGAAATACAAATGATAAATATTTTCTTCCCAAATTTTACTAATAGTGATATCCAAATCATTCCAATCCCTTAAACCTTCTCATGAATCTTCCCAAATAACTTCCTTCATATTTTTATTTTCTTACTTGATTTAATTGTTAACAAAGATATAAGGGTGAGGGTAGTCCCTATCTCTATCTCTAGTAGTGGCCTTCCCTTCATCATAACTAAACATTAATCTTAGGATACTATCCCTATCTTAACATACATGAAATTCTTGGTTATGTGAAAAAGGGATCTCCTATAATCATTGGACAACCACCATATCCCATGGTTTTATGAACATACTAAAAGACCTTAATTCTTAAATGTTGTATGTCTTTATTAGTTTTTATTTATTTATTAATCTCTAGGAAGACTATCAATCTAGATACAAAATTTTCCATCTATTTAGTTAATGTTTTATAGTGAATTCTGAGAACAATATTAACTATCAATCTAGATACAAAATTTTCCATCTATTTAGTTAATGTTTTATAGTGAAGTCTGAGAACAATATTTTAAATGAAATTTTATGCAAGTTAAGTAGCATATACTTTAAGACTTTGGATAATCCCTAAACCAAGCCATTTTTTATCCACACTTGCATTTTTAGCTAAATCAATGTTATTTGATTAGAACCATGTGTTTTCATTGCATCCATAAATTATGATTACCCCTAGACCTATCATTTCTACCCAACTCCCATTTGTGCAAATACTCTTATGTCTAGTGGGATATGTAAGTGGGTGGAGTCCATGATGTCCTCTCAACTCACGGGAGGCATTTCAGAATCTATCACCTCGATTTGGAGACTTAGGCCTCCTCACTCATTCCTTGGTTCTAAAGTTGGTGGAGGAAAAAATAACTTAGTAGGTATGGACCTCCACCCCTCCTTGATATCACATCCCTTCTTGATGATACAACCCTTCAAACACCAAGGCTCTATCGTCTAAAATTTTGTGTTCAACCATATCAAATATAATGTTGTGTGGGAAAAGAACATTTATCTTACACGCCACAACTTGCTAGACAACTTATTAGAATATCACAATAATTCATGTGCAAGTGATCAATATTGGATCATGAAGAGTTTCTTAGGAAGAGTTGTTAGTTTATTGCATCATGTCTTTGAGTCAAATGAATCATGAGTATTTTGTATTGGTTTGTGGTAAACCAAAAACCACTTTGTAATGACAGAAGCAGGTTTGTGATCAGCAGAAACCACTTAATGTAATGAATGATTCATGGTAAGATGAAACCACTTCAAAATTGTGATGGTTAAAGGTGAGGCAAGGAAAACCCTAGGTAAGATGTAATGGTTAAAGGGAAACCCATAGAAAACCCCTAAAGAAATTCTTGATATGAAGATGATGCAGTTCAAGTGATTGACTCAAGATCCAGAATTATCAAAGAAAGATGCATCTCTTGTTAATACAGAAAGACAACAACAACTGAAGTAACATATGCAGATGAAGAAGACTAAATATGATGAAGACAACTCAACACATCCAGATTGAAACATAAGTATTCATTATGGGGGAGTATGAAGAAATAATTCATACTTATGATATGATGAAATCATTATTAATGAAAGAAGACTTACTCTAGAAGTCTATGTATGATAAAGGATGAGGACAATAAAAGAAGTTAGAGATGGAGATCACATAGAATTGGTTGAGAGATTTATGGAGATATTGTGGAGATAGTTACAAAGATGGTTGTACCAATTAGCTATATTGGAAATCTTGTTATGAGCACCTCAATGTTATATAATTAGGCCTCACGTATTGTATTGATGTAAGAGAGTGATGTATGATTATTGTACATTAATACAATGTGACCTTTGATATATATTTTTTGTTCTTATGTGCAAGCTATGTGGTTAAATGTTTGTTTATTGTTGCTCATAAACTAACAAAGAGATATGCAACTTTGTAAATATATCTACCTTGAAATGATAAGAAAGATTTAAAATCTTTCTTATCGGTTTTCCTCTATTGAGTTTCGAGAGTGAAATTTGGTTTCACTATGTGAATGTATTTTCTTAGCTGTGCATTGTGAATCTTGTTGTTTTGAATTATTGAGTGCCAAATAAACATATTGGCATACTAGGAATTTGAGAATTTACAAGAAATATGGAATGTGTAAGAAAAATCTTGGGCATAATCTATAAAAGCATAATTTCTTAAGCAACATGTATTCTAGCGCAAGGAATATGTATTGCAATAGTTGTTAGATTTGGTAGCTTGGAGGTACTTCTGCATTAGCGGCGCCCGGCATGCATAAGTGACCAATTACATTTCTCCCTCGTGACTTTATTTTTATAAATTCAAGTTGAGCCTTTTAATCTTTTAATGTGTAAAGTGACTTTATGAGGGTGTGGGTCACTTAAGTGACTTAAGTGATCTCAATGGACAATTAAGTCATGACCATTGATCTCATGACGGAAAGGTTTGATCTTGAACGTCAATCTCATTGAAAGACCAAGGGTTAGGGTAGTTACACATTAGAGCATGCATAAAGGGTGCACTAGAGGAGAGGAGGGCACATTTTTCTCAAGGATAGCTTGAGTGTGAAGGTGAAGAGTCACAAATTCAAGAGAGAGGTTGAGCTCATGGAGAAGTGAGAGTAACAGTAAGAGGAGGGCACATTTTCTAAGCGGAAAAGGAGGCTCGTATAGCTAGGTGAGGGCATGCTTTCCAAGGAGGGAGAGAGGTTCGTACAGTTGAAGGAGAGCACATTTTCTAAGAGGAAAAGAGGGCACACATTCCTAGAACTTGCAACATTGACTGTTAGTGGACAATAGTGAAAAAGGACAGCTACAGTGCACAAAAATTGAGGTTTTATTTGTTGTTAACGAGACTCTATTTATTTTGAGGTATTTTTTGTGTGGTTTTTAGCATGCAAATCGAGGAGGTTTGTTGGCACATCGTTTAAGAATTTATTATTGTTGTTACTTTTTGTTGTAAACTCTGATATAAAATTTCTCTGAGCTCAATAAGAAGAGTCCCTCTTAACTGGTTTTCCCCTTGTGGGTTTTTCCAAGGGCATTGCCCATAATTTCTAGTGTTCTATGGTTTGATTTGTATGTTGATCATTGGTATTCCGCTACTTTTTTATATGAGATTGCTTAGTTAATGTATTTATGCTCATAAATTGTTGTAGAATGCATGTATCCTTGTTGCATTACAGTCTTAGACTTAGATTTATTTTAGGTTGAAATCATATTTAACTAAGTGTTTGAGCTCATATTTTTACATGGTATTAGAGCTTAGGGCTCTGAAGTTTAGTGAATAGGCTTGTCACTAAGACAATAGTGACTTGCTGGGGCATTTTCTTGGAAGGAGGAGGGGAAAGAAAGGTTCTTTTTCAGTTAGACAAAGATGACTTCCAATATTAGGTTTGAAGATAGGTTAGAGGGGATCTCCAACTACCTGCAATGGAAGGTGAGGATTACAAGTGTTCTCAAGGAGAACAGGTTGTGTACATTTATGAATACCATCGTGCCAGTACCTGCGTCAGATTCCATTTATTTAGACATCCATGAAGTGAAGGAAGCAAGGGCTCAAAGGATCATTTTGGACAGATTCAAAGACCACATTATTCCACATTTGGCTGAGAAGCAGACAACCAAGAACATGTGGGATGCACTAGATAAATTGTATGAGGAAAAGAATGAGAACCGAAAAATGGCTCTCTGGGACAAGCTCGATAGTACTAGGATGGCCAAGGGAGAGAGGGTGGCCTCCTACCTCACCAGAGTTGCATAGGTGAAGGATGAATTGGCAGCTATCGGAGAAGTTATTCCAAACTCAAATTTAGTGTGTATATCCCTCAAGGGCTTCACCAAGGAGTGGAAGGTTTTCATGAAGTGTGTGGTGGGGAGAGAGAAGCTTCCAAAATGGAGCAAATTATGGGATGAATTTACATGGGAGGATATCCGGGAGGGGTCTCAGGAGAAGGAGATGGATGGTTAAGACGAGAAAAATGTTGCTCTTGTGGGAAAGAGCATGGAGAAGAAAGACATGAGCAATTTAGTTAAATGGTTTGCATGCCACAAGACTAGCCACTACGTTAGTCAGTGTCTGAACAAGAAGAAGAAGAAGCAGGAACCAGAGGTGTTAGCCTCAGCAAGGATTGTTGAGTTTGCAAAGAAATATGAGAAGGAATTTTCTCTGATGATTGGTCCTTTAGGCAGTGGTTGTCTAGCATTCAAGGACATTGAAGTGTGGTTTGTGGATAGTGGAGCTTCTCATAATATGACGAGAATGAGTTCAATGTTCCTTAGTCTTTCAGAAATAGACTCAGACTGCTTTGTGGGTAGTGGTATTGGCCCACAGCTTGCAGTGAAGGGGTTTGGAAGTGTTATATTCCAGCTAGAGTTAGGAGGTTTACTGGAGATAGTCGAGGTGTTGCATATTCCAGAGATGACAGTTAACTTACTCTCAGTGTCAGATTTGGATATTAATGGATTTGGATTTACTTTCTATTGTGGACAGGTATTGTTATATCCAAAGGGAGCTACTCTAGACATAGCAATGTTTCTTTGTGTCACGTATGAGAGGTTGTACAGGTTTTTGGGACAACTTGTGGTTGGGTCCAATGGATTTTTGGATTCAGAGTCTGTGTCGAAGAGTGGGTAGGTTGCACAGGATAGAGAATTGATATCGGGGACTCAGTCCTCTTCCAATACCCTCAGAGGACTCAGCAGGCATGATTTGACATAGATGGATGCTCAGGAGAGTGTGGAGTCTCCTAGGAAAATGTCTTCAGTTCATAGATCAGCAGAGGTAGAAGCAAATGCTTCCAATGCAATGGGAGCAGAGGTCTCTAGTTCAGAGGGAGCAGCTACAACAATGGATGGGATGATGGATTTGGAGACATATTTGATAGAGGTACCAAAAGTACCTCCCTAACTAAGAGGGAGTGTTAGATTTGGTAGCTCAGAGGTAATTCTACATTAGCAGTGCCCCAGCATGTGAAAGTGACCGAGCACATTTCTCCCTAGTGACTTTATTTTTATAAAGTGAATTTATAAAGTGATTTTATAAATTCAAATTGAGCCTTTTAACTTTTTAATGTGTAAAGTGACTTTATGAGGGTGTGGGTCACCTAAGTGACTTAAGTGATCTCAACGAACGATTAAGTCACGACCATTGATCTCATGAGGGTAAGATTTTATCTTGACCTTCAATCTCATTAGAAGACCAAGGGTTAAGGTAGTTACACATTAGAGCATGCATAAAGGGTGCACTAGAGGAGGAGGTCACACTTTTCTCAAGGAGATCTTGAGTGGGAAGGTGAAGAGTCACAAATTCTAGAGAGAGGTTGAGCTCATGGAGAAGTGAGAGTAACAGCAAGAGGAGGGTGCATTTTCCAAGAGGAAAAGGAGGTCTGTACAGATAGGTGAGGGGAATGCTTTTAAAGGAGGGAGAGAGGTTTGTACAACTGAAGGAGGGTGCATTTTCCAAGAGGAAAAGAGGGCACGCATTCCAAGAACTTGCAGTATTGAATGTTGAGTGGACAGCAGTGAAAAAGGAGGTCGTACAACATTGTTTTGGAGGCTGTATAACAACATAGACAACAAAAATCGAGGCAAGGGAAAGGAACAAATTTCTAGGTGTCTTGTTGTACTAAATCAATTTATAATAGTACATCTATAGTGCACAAAAATCAAGGTTTTATTTGTTGTTAATGAGACTGTACTTTGTAGATTTTGAGGTTTGTTTTGTGTGGTTTTTAGCACACAAATCAAGGAGTTTTGTTGGCACTTTTTTCAATAATTTATTGTTGTTGTCACTTGATGTCGTAAACTATGATATAAAATTTCTTTGAGCTCAATAAGAAGAATCCCTCTTGATTGGTTTTCCCATTGTGGGTTTTTCCAAGGGCATTGCCCATAATTTATAGTGTTTTGTGGTTTGATTTGTCTGTTGATCATTGGTATTCCGTTGTTGTTTTTATATCAGATTGCTTAGTTAATGTATTTATTCTCATAAATTGTTATAGAATGCATGTCTTCTTGTTGCATTGCAGTCTTAGATTTATTGGAGGTTGAAATCAGATTTAACTAAGTGTTTGAGCTCATATTTTTACAGTAGTAACAAGATGGATTTAAATCATTGAACAATAGAGAAGGGTCTCATTGGATAGTAGATATTTAATCAAGAAAACAAAATATCTATGTTGATGAATTGTTTTGATCATAAGCTTAGTAATTATAGTACATATGGTATCAAAACAATTTCCTCGCTTGTGGAAAGTTGAGACATCTACCAGGGGTAAACCATTGGAGCCAAAAATACATAGAGATCCAAGATTTTAACCAATAGATGCAAGAGGAGAATGGACAACTAAAAATAATGTTATCGTAGTTGAATGAAAATAAACAATCTCTACAAGAGAAAGTGGTCAAACACTCACATTTCTCCATTCAAGGAGTAAATAATTTGAAGAAATGTGAAGCTTGTCCATTGCATAGCATTGAAACCATGGGAAGGTGACTGGACATCCTTTCACAAAGTCCTAGAACCAAAGGAAAATCACAATTGGAATTGTAAGCAACGACAAGAATCTTGGCACAACTCCAAGAGACATTGTAGAGTTGAAACGCTAGTAGAAAATTGTCAACTATACCAAAAATGCACAAACCATGACCAGTGAATGTATGGTAAGCACGTCACTAAAATCCCCTTCTCATTTTAAATCATCAAGAGAGTTTTTTGGTAGTTTTGGAATTTACACCAAGGGAATAACCACCAAGCTTTTAAAGAACATGTCTTATCAAGGCCAAAGTATTGGAAAACATAGCCAAGGCATGAAGAATCTAATTGAGGTAGCAACATGGATCTAACACAAGGTTATGGATATCTCAGTGATGTACTTAGATTTGGGGATTGTTTCATCATTATCCAATAAAAGGCACACTCTAAAACATCAAAATGTAAGCTTCCACTTCCAACAGATGGTAAAGGAAGAGGAAATAACACCACAATCACATATGTGAAAGCTAAAGGAAAATGAACTGCCTTGCCAAAGTGTCAAAGAATGAGATTCATTCCAAAGAAAACACAACCCAAGAGTCACCATTGTATGTCCATGTGTTGGTTGAGAAAACCAAAAATGAAGGGGTTAAGGTAAGGAAGATAAAATGATTCAACAACCAAATTTTTCATTGATAATAAGAGTTGGGGATGAAGAACACAAAGAATGTCAGCATTGCACAATCAAGGAGAGAAGAAATATCTACCAACAATAGCAAGAACTATTTTTCTCACTACTATATAAATAGGCACTTGGAGGAGAAATGTTGAATAATCCATCTCAACCTTCACCCAAGGAGTCAAAGTGAAGTGTTTAAGGAAACTCAAAGCAAAAGTGGAAGACGTAAAAGATGCACCAACAATATTGAAAGCAATAGTGAATGAAGATGAAAAGCAGAGACATTCACAGAAAATCAAGACAATGAAGAAATTACTTCCAAGGAAAGCTCGTCATCATTGTTGAACCATAGTATCAAATAATCGAATTTGGGGAAGAATATGATGTATTGCGTTGAAGAAAGTTGCCATGAATGGCTCTTTCAAAAGAAGGGGGTGCGGGGGGGGAGAGCATATCTAAATCAAAGTCATAAACTGTTTATTTTTTAGTTGAGTGCACTTCAATGATGAGAATGCACAACATTTTCACAAACATGCAATGGAAACCACCAAATAATGGAGCAAATATCAATCCTTACATTCATGGGATGCAAAAGGAAGAAGCATGTTGCATATATCAAGGTGGTAGCAACATTTATTATTTAGGATTTAATTATATTTTGCATTATTCCTTTGTCATTTATAATTTGGGCTATATGCCATATTCACCACTTGTGAATTTAATACAAACAAGTAAGGTGTAAAAGAAAGCAATGTAGGTGAGTATCAATGTACATAGTAGCAATTAAATAAAAGATTAGCATCTATAAAACAATAAGCCGTCAAGAGCTCCAAATCATTACTAATCAAAGATATGGTATAGAAACAACAGAGTAAGCATTTTGCAAGCAAAATTTCCATTAAGTATGTCGGAACTTCCATAGAGAAGCAAATCCTCTAAGGCATCACTCTACTCAATTAAACACCTTTACAAAAATAATGCACCATTCTAGGAAGCATGTAAATTTGTTTTTTTAATACTACAACAGTGGTAGTATGTAATTGTAAATTGGGCATGGAAACAGTGGTTTATGTACTTAGAGGATTAAATTAGAAGCAATAAATCCACTTCAAGGGAGAAGTATGGAATCACTCTAAGGCAATAATTTTAGTGAAAATAACAAACTAACTTCATTGCACAAAGTCTCAAAACCAAAGAAAAATCGTAGTAAGAGTTGTAAGCAAGGGAAAGAATCTTGGCACAACTCCAAAAAGCCATTGTAGAGGTGAAACATTAGGAGAAAAGTGTGATCTCTACCAAAGATGCACAATCCATGACCAGTCAATGTATGGTAAGCACTTCACTAAACACCCCTTCTCATTTTAAATCATCAAGAGAGTCTTTTGGTAGTTTCAAAATTTACACCAAGGGAATAGCTGCCAAGATTTTAAAGAATATGGATTATGAAGGCCAAGGTCTTGGAAAGCATGGCCAAGGCATGAAAAATTTGATTGAGGAAGCAACGTGGTCGTAACATGAGGCTATAAATATCTTAGTGGTATAGTTAGATTTAGGGATGGTTTCAACATAGTCTAAGAAAAAACACACTCTAAAATGTCAAAATATAAGCTTCCACGACCAAGCAATGGAAAAAGAGGAGGAAACAACACCACCATCACATTTTTGAAAGCGCAAGGAAAATGCATTTCCTTGTCAAAGTGTCAAGAGCATTCAAATGGGGTGTTGTTAAATAATGAGAGGAATTCCAAAGAAAATGCAACCCAAGATTCACATAAGAAAATGTAACCAATGAACATTATGCAAGGAGAAAATGAAATTTTATCACTCCTTTCACATTGAACGTTTCCAAATAGGATAGAAAATAAGGGAATAAATAATTTCTACTATGTCTAGTGCTTGATAAACCAATCAATCAAATGAACAAACAAAAATGGGGCCCTCTCTCCTTTTATCCCCCACCCCCTACCTAACGGAGGATTTCTCAATGAAAATTGAGCTAAGGTGGGACATAGAATACGTTTAAATGAGCTGGGCATGCATTGGTTGGCATGTGCTAGCTAAAATACAGATAGGTGTTGGAAATAATTTTGATCATGTTACAAATAGATAGGCTTGTGTAACTTCCATTTTGATCGTTATCATAGTGAGGTAGGTTCAATAGGTGGGGCAGGATCAATTGTTTTCATTAGCGGGCCACAAAGAAATAAATCCAACCCTAACCTGAACCTGGATCGAAGCTCCTCATCTATCTTTGGTTGTTATGGAGAACATCGAACATTCAGGGATCTCTTTAATTCGTACTTGTTTTATGGCGCCTATGCAAAGGAATCTGCATTGCAATTCTATAGTGATTTCTTTTGTTGCAAGAAAAGAGGGAATACATTTAAGGAATGTTTGCTTTTATATCCATATTTATTATGTGGATTGAATAACCATTGCATGTCCATGTGTTGAATGAGAAAACCAAAAATGAAGGGGCTAAGGTACTCAAGGAGGATAAATTTTGCAACAACCAATTTTTTCATCAACAATAAGAGTTGAGGATGAAGAACACAAAGAATGTCAATACTACACAATCAAGGATAAAATAAATATCTACCAAAAATAGAAAGAACTATTGTTCTTTTTACAAGATAAATATGCACTTGGAGGAAAAATGATATTGCATCCCAACCTTCACCCCATAAATCAAAGTGAAAATCCAAAATGCATAATGCAACTCAAAGCAAAAGGGGAAGAAATAAGAGATGCACTAACAGTCTTGAAAGCAATAGCAAATGAAGATGAAAAGCAAACACATTCATAGAAAATCAAGACAAGGAAGAAATTAATTCCAAGGAAACCCCATCATCATTGTTGAACCATAATATCAAAGAATGTCATTTGGGGAAGAATATGATGCATTGCAATGAAGAAAGTTAGCATGAATGGCTCTTTTAAAAGAAGGGGTAAAAATAGAGCATCTCTGAAGCAAACTTGTAAAGTGTTGATTTTCAGTTGAGTGCACTTTAACTATGAGTATGCACAAGATTTTTGCAAAGATGCAAAGGAAACCACCAAATAATGGAGCAAATATCAATCCTTACATTCATGGAATGCAAAAGGAAGAAGCATGTTGCATATTTTAGGGTGGTAAAAACATTTATTATTTAGGTTTTAATTATATTTTGCATCATTGCTTTGTCATTTATAAGTTGAGTTATATGTGAAATTCACCATTTGTGAAGTTAATAACAACAAGTTGTAAAAGAAACCATTATAGGTGAGTAGCAACATACATAGTAGCAATTAAACACTCCAAAATAGTATCATCTCTAAGAACATCTCTTTGTGTGTTCCCTGAGTAGGTTCCACTTCATCTCAACCATAGTCTCTACAACTCAACCCAAATTGATATCTTCTACCCAATCATACACCATTACATTTGGACACCATCAATCAAATCCTTTCAGGACTACCACTACAACTTTGCCTCTTAAGGCTTACAGTAATCAAAGCAAAAACATACTAACTAAAAATAAAACATACAATGAAAACTAAAACATTGGAATCAAACATTCTTCACAAACTTCCTAAAACATTGGAATCAAACATTCTTCATAAACTTCCTCTTTGGAGAATGTTCTTAGAACATTCATTCAAGAAATATTGAATTCTAAAATGGGCCTACTAACAAAACTAATAAAATAAGAGTTATGAATTCTCAAAGGGAAAGAAATAAATTATTTTTTTTCATATTTTCGACTTATTTTCTTATAGGTTTACTCAAATTTCATGTGTAAGCACTTGTTGAATGTACAATTAAATTTTGCATGCAATGAGTACTCATTATGCATACTTTTGATAGACCCACAGTAAGATTCAACAAACACATTTGTTTTCATGTATTTCCAACTTATCTCATTGTGAGTCTATCAAAAGTATGCAGAGTGGGTACTTGTTGCATAAAGAATTTAATTATACATCCAATGAGTGCCTACACTCAAAATTTGAATAAACCTATAAGGAGATAAGTTGGCAATATGCTAGAAAAAGTAGTTTATTTTTATTTTTCTTTCCCTCCAAAACTATTTACCCTTATGGTTGACATCATCATCTTGAATCCTATTGGTTCTTTTAAGTTGATGTTGATAGCACTTTTTTTTGTTTTGATGCCCATTTTTTACCTCAAAATTTCTCTAAAGAAATCTCCATCATGTTGCGTCGTAACCCTCATAGAAGTGTATCTCTCAAGTTGAATTCTCAAGTTCTCGAATTCCACCTCCCTAAACTCTTGTATTACAAATCTCCTGAATTATTGGACAACCATCCATATTGAGCTACATCCATATTGCCCCATTTGGTCGTCTCATGTACTACCCCCAATTGGACCCCCATAGTATAAATGTAAATGCATACATGATGAAAGGTTGAGAATTGAACAATATAATATGTAAATCTACATTGAATAATAACAAAAACACATCACCAGCTACAAAAGGAGAAGGATGAAATGCATGGGGGGGCTATGATTCCATGAGAGAGGAATGAAAGGGGTCTTAAGGTGTCAAGGGTGTATGTAGTAAATAATAATAATAATTTATTATTTAGCCCAAATCCTTTATCTCGTTTTATCTTAAGTCCTTGTCGTATATTTTCCTAAGTTTTATGACATTGGGATTAATTGCGAAGTGGCCAGTTTGGGACATGCAAATATAATCCTTGACTTTAGTTGATGTCGGGACCTTTTGCCATTATTCTTTCCAGAGATTACCTATGAGCCTAGGTTGTAGAACCATGACTTGTATTGAACTAAGTATGGCTATTATGAATTCCATGTGGAAATTGTGTCTCTTTGCATAAGGAATTATTTCCATTGACAAAACTCTAATACAATTGAGAATTCCTAGGGTCCCCAATAGAGAGATTTCCTGGTTGACCTGTGCTAGAGCCCTAGAGGGAAGTGGGATAGCCTAAGGGATTGTGTGGCAGAAAAGGGGATTCCATAGGTTGTGCAATTTTAAAGGAAAGAGAGTTATTGAATTGGAATGTTGTAGGACTTAACATATTGTGATTTGCTAGGAAATTAGATTGTGTGAGAGGACTAGAGTCAGCCATAGGTTAAATTTGTCCTTGTGGACTCATAGCCTCAATTTAGGGATGACCCTATTGCAAAAAGAAGATAGGAAACAACAAGCCTATAGTTGGGTGGAATGTCCTTCGCATGCATCCAATTGGTGTTTTGTTCTCATAAAGATAAGTGTTATGGATTTGTTTTTTATGAGGAATTTAATGTTGGTTATGTTATTAATTAAATTTTTTTTGTTTATATATGTGTGTGTGTGTGTGTGTGTGTGTGTGCATGATTTATATATTGCATAAATCTACTTGTCATGTTGCATGCATTCATAAATTCATGTAATTATGCACGATTTATATATTGCGTAGACTTGCTTGTCATGTTGCATGCATTCATAAATTCATAGGGCAATGAGGAAATTGGTATCAAAGTACAGAATAGTGGGAAAATTATGAATTTTAGAGGTACCCTGTATTCTCAACAACTGACAGAGAGTGCTAGGTATGTTACAAAGTGGTATCAAAGTGAGGTTATAGCACTAGGATTGTATGGGATGGAAACCAAAGTTACCAGTTACAACACTGGGACTATATGGGTCGAAAACCAAAGTTATTGGTTACAACACTAGGGTTGCATGGGCTAGAAATCAGTTCATATAGGAAAACACTACAGTTTTCATCCCATATGTTTGATAAAATATTTGTGAGGAAAATTCAAAATTGGAGGAAAACCCTCAATTTTGGATGAAAACTAGAGGTTGGTATGCATAGCAGCGTCAATTTTAGCAAGTACAAAGTTGGATTCATATAGGGAAGCCAAACCTAGAGAAGTCATGGCATCTCTATGGATAAAATCGAAAAAAAAAAAAAATTATAAAATTGGTGAAAACATTCTAGTTCTGACGACTAATAAAAAATGGTGTGCATCATACAGGTGATGTGGACAAGTAGGATGATCTGGAAGTGTCGGGTGGTGTCTGGTGGAATTAGGTTGTGGAAGTGGCAACCATGAGGCGGGGTCCACAATGACAAGTGGTATTCTAATATGGTTTTGGATATTCAAAAGCGGAATTGAAAACCATTTTTATCTTGTTCCCAAATCTTGTGGGGGACACGTGTCATCCTGAGATTCATTATGGGCATGAATTACCTTGTTAACTATCAATCAGCTTCCACCCCGAAATGAATCTAGATTATCGAATCGCAAATCTTGTCCATCGTTAGATATTTCAGGATGAAAAGACCATAGTGTAGGACGAGTATCTTTCATCCCAAAATGGATATGGGTCATCGATTGAAATGAATATCCATTGTTGGATATTTTAGGATGCAAAGGCCCCATTCTGGGTCGATCACTTGTGGTTCTGAAATCAATATCTGTCATCCAATCACAGAGTTCTCCAATCACTTATCGCTCCAAAATGAGATCTTCGTTGTTGGATCTTATCTTCCCAAATCGACCAAGGATAATGTACCATGTGGAGGATGTACGGATAGAGCAGACCCCTTGTTCCATCCACAGCCTGGATTATACCAAGTGGCAAATAAAGGAAAAGGTGTGTAGGTGGCCCACAAATTTGGTGAAGTAGAGAGAGAGAGAAAGGTAAAGGGAGGCCATGAAAGAATAACATGGTAGGTCGAGGATGAAGGAGGATGACATGGTAGACATGGAAGATGACACATAGGACTCGACTGCCACATCAACAAGCATGTGTCATGTCATGTCAGCAAGATAAAGTTAAGTTTAAAAAAAAATGGAGCCAAAATTTTATTTTGGCCATAACAATGGCAAATTAACTCATAATCAAATGAAATTTTAGGGATAGGTTCGCAATGATGAGAACTATAAAAGTGCCAGTGAGGGTCATTGGCCAATTCTACTCTAGAAATTGAAAATTAATGGTTTTTAAAGAAAATGATTATGCTCAGTGATAGAGGCCCTATTTCTGATAAAATTTGAACAATAGGGAACATGAATAGACTTGAAAAAACCTAGTGGAGCTTTGACCAAATTCCAAGGGGTTTGGAATGGAGATGTAGAAACAAGCCAAAATCCACTATTCTTGGAGACTTTTTGGATAATTTTGGGAACTTCAAAGGAAAACAGACCCCAAATCACCAAACCAGGGAAAAATTCTTACTTGTCATTTGATGTCCTCATTAATCCAGACAACTTTGTCTTACTTAATATTTCTCAGTTTTGCTTCATTTGGAAGATAGCAATTTCAGCTAAAAATTCCAAGTTTGGAAAAAGTGTCAAAAGGACAAAGTTGACAATCCCATGTTGCTGCAGAATTTAACTAGAGTAAGATCATAATTCTAAAAGAAGTTGTTTAATCAAAATCGTGAGTTTTATCTGCACCCGATACAAACAAAAAAAAAACTTGGTTCTCTTCGGATTTTCTTCTACAAGTGGCAAAAGTTGGCTTTTCAACTTAATTGTACGAGTGAATAAAAGTGCAGAAATGGAAAATTCGAAGAGCCATAAATTTCTGCTCAAAACTCAGATTGAGGCATGAGTACAGTTTTCTTGGAAAGGTGATTCAAAGGGGAACATGATAACAGGTTTAAGTTCTCCAAGGAAGCATCTAATCATTTCAAAAAGTTGTTGGAACAAGACCTATGAGCTTGAATGAATAGTGCAAATGTTAAATGTAAAAGATTTCCATAGTAGTTTTATTTTTGAGAAAAGAGTTCCAAAGGATAGAGGTACATGTTTGATGTGAATACTAAATAAGGAATGGTGTAGATATTTCATGATGGTGTCTCTATAGTTGTGTGAAGACACAGTGGGAGGTGCAAAAGCATGGCAATGAAAAATGATTGAGTACTTAGCAATGGGGTAGTGCAGTTGATGACCAAGAACACTCAAGAAAAGAGTGTTATGTCAAGTATGTTAACAAAATGGTCAAATACCATGAATAAATATTGTTAAGGTATGTTTCAAATTTAATTTTAGGTTCAATCGTGAGAAAAAAAGGAACTAAGAAGTTGATTTCATGGAAGAGAAAGAAAAAAGGCATACATACTATTTGTTGTAATTAAGTAGCGCAATTCATAATATAGAGGAAGATCTAGAGAAAGCCCTGGTCATTGTAGTTGAATATTATAGGAAACAAAGAAATAATTATAGGTGTAAAGAGCCATGGGAGATCTTGGTTTTTAGATTTGAATATTATATGCCACAAGAGAATATTTAGCAAGGGTGTGGAAGATACTTACATAAAAACAAGCGTTGTGAGATTCATGACTAATGTGGTTGGTTATTGTGTTTAACCAAGTAACTATGTCAGGAGTAAGGAGCTCAGAATAAGTCAGCAGTTAAAGAATGACACTGATATGCACAGAAAGGTAAGGTAAGTTTCATTAACCTTTGAATATAAAGAAAGGAAATTAAATATTGATGGTTGCAAAGCAAGATTGCAAAGAAGAAAGAGATGGAGGTTGATATGGTAGAAAAAAAATGCCAAGGAAAAAGAGTACAATCTCATGAGGTGATGTGTAGCTCATGGGATGGGTAAACTATCTCTAGGATAATTGTTTGAATGGTTGAAAGAGTTGCAAATTATGATCCAACAACTTATATCTAAATAATTTAGAGCAATAAATCCACCCATAATATCAAAGTATGCAGTGGAAGCATGGTATAGGTTTAAAGAATTCAATGGAAGGAAATAATGGACCTTCATTCACTTCAAAGGTGTCAGTGGAGGATTAAAGAACTATGTTTTGTATGGATGGGCCTTGAAAGATACAATCAAACTTCAAAGAGAGTTATCCAGTGAAGTGAATTAGATTCCATATTGAATTATGTCCATGGACTGCTAAAGATGATGGAAGAGGATGTCATAATGTTGATGCTTAAGCTGGTTTTTTAAGATATTACAGCACTAAGGGAATGATTCCAACACTAAATGAGCAATATTGATGATGAATGAAGGTAGAGAATGTTGAGTGCATTCCAAGTGTGCAAATGGATGACAAATCAAAAAATAACACAAGAAGTGCGGTGATTTTGAGAATGGTAATATTCATAAACATATGAGAAAGAAACTGTGTCTATGCTTGAAATTGTTTTCAAAAGAGATGGAATTTGAAAGGGAGACCATATGAATATGGAAGGGAATTAATTGTAATGCTATAAAATGTTGGAAGGACTAGTTGAAGTTACAGTTGAGTGCAAAATAAAGTAGACTCTGGAGGAGTCTATATGAAGCTAGAGAGAAAAAAAAAAACATAAAACACAGCATTATAGTTCGTTAGAATGTTGATTGATGAAGACAAGGTTGAGGCCAAATTGACCAAAGAAAAGAGAGTGGTTAATAAGATTGTAATATCAACATTGAGTTCGAGCAAATACAAGTTACAACACCATAACTGCTATAAAGTTCAAGCAATGTAAAGTTTGGCTAGATTGCCTAAGTAAAGGTAGCAACTAATGAGGTTGTAATGCCACTATGGGCTGCAAATGTGGAGTGGCCAAGTTGGGCTTGGCTAGACAGTGCTCACAAAAAGGAACAACAATGATCAGAATGAGAGCACAAGAGGTGCAAGGATCCAATGGGAATTGAGGGTAGCTAAAGATAGCAAAGGAAGCTGGAAATTGCTACATAAAACTACAAAACGATGATGAAATTGATGTAGCAGCAAATAAGGAGCATGGCTAGCAAGTCGGCCATGATAAGGAGGAGGAATTTCTTAACTTTTCTCTTGCTCATTAATACATTTTTAATGTTGAGAGAGTTGTTATAAGTTAATATTTTTAAAGCATAGGAATGTTGGAAATGTAAGAGATAGATAGCTAGAATAAATATGCACTAGAGGGCATACTAAGAATGATGTAAAGTACATATAGAATTGCTTGATCATATATATATATATATATATAACATTCTCATACACAAAGATAAATATGCTATTATATGTGTAATAAAGATGTTACGGTGACTAAATATGCTTAATCATGGATTATGTATCTAGGAAAAGATTGATAGCATGGTTGAAGATGTTGATGTTACTGTTGCATATGGAAGTCAGTGTTATGAATAAAAGAGGACAATAAAATGTTGATCAAGAGGTTGGTGAAAGAAATATATGAACCTCCATAAGACACCAATTGATTAGGTAGCATCCAATAAATTGATGGCAGCTATGCAAGTATGATGTTCGTGTGCCTATGTTGCATAGACACTAAAGGAAATTTAGGTAAGAATTCCCTCGTTCGGGATTGATATCTAAATTTGATATGTTTATTTGATTTGGATGTATTTATAGGAATGTTATTCCACTTGGTGTGGTAAAGGCAGAAAGCCTTGGACATACAAAAGTCATTTAACTTTTGAATGCATTCATGCAAGATAAAATGGTATATCATGTTGTGTTGGTAATGAGTAATAACCAAGATAGGTCATAAGATATAATCTCATTATAAAAGTGAACGCCAACAAAGCTAGCCATGTGTGAGGCCATAATGTGGTTGGAAATGGAAAGACTATAGCGCTACGTAAGTGTCCAATGGTCTCCCTACTTGTATTTGTTCATCGGACTGTAACCTTCTTACCAACACTAAGAGCACCTGTAGAAGAGAAAGGTTCCCGAGGGACTGCAGAGAAGAGAAGGAAAATGTATTTTAGTATGCCCGGGGGACTATTTAGCAAAGAAGGGGTATATACCTAGTGTTGCGTTGGGATAAAGAGAAAGGTGTCCAAATAGTTGAGTGAGTGTTGGAAAGGTGGTTGAATGGTGTGTCAAGGCATTAACTAAACCTTCCAACTCATCATGGTGGAATACATGACATAAAAACATGGTATTCTTGAATCAACGCTAAGATGCATTGAGTAGATGTGCATGAGTAAGTTATGAAAAAGTGCAAGTTGTAGCTATGCACACATACATGCTAATAAATATGCTTGAATGCATTTTGTGAATGCATGTTTGTGTTATATTGCATTGAAATTAATATGTTAATAGCTGAAATGATAGAATATCCACTAACTCATGAATTGAGATCATTTGAGGAGTTTTTGTGGGAGCAGTGAAAGAATTACATGCTAGAGTAGTCATATTTGGATGGACTACATGAAAGCTCTTTCATGAGAATAGAGTTATGGAAAATGATGATGGCTAAAAGAAAGAAAGCTTGGGAAGAAGAGCACTAGAACCCTATGGTTTCCACAAGTTATTAATTAGAGACTAACATTTGATGCTTGGTAGTAAGTTGACGTTCTTCTTGCATGTGAAAACCTTGGCAAGATGGATCGCCCGAGGGACAGTTTAGCAGAGAAGGGGGTGTCTTAGCCTGAAAGGGTGAGTGCAGAAAAAAAAGAGAACTTAAAAGGAATGAATTGTTGTGAAAATATTCATGTGATATGATAGGTTGAAGTCAAGAAGGGGTGTCAATAGGACAGTGAGATAAATTTTTACCCATTGTAGCTTTGTAAAGAAAAGAAATAGCCATATAGATATGTATTGAATTATGATTGCATATTTATTTTTAAATATGTGCTTACATTGTGGAGATGAAAACTCCCATGAATAAGATAATTGTTGCATGATAATAGTCATAACATATATGTTTTTGTGATGATTTCTATAGGAACAATTGAAGAATGAATACATGAATTGGGTATATAGAAAGAAGAACACCAAGAATAGATTTATTTTAAGGCTGGGGGAAGAATGTGATACCACCATGAGAATATGGTGTGGGACCTGAAGGAGACTACTAGCTACATATAGTATATGTACTAGAAAGGAATATCATGGTGCTCAGGATAACGGTCCAATGGATGCACTACAACTTCAAGAAGCGGCATGGGAGCTAGAAGATGCAATGTGGAATCAATACCAACATTGGTTTTAACATTTTGATGTAAACAAGAATTGTTGTATATATGTATGGTGATGTGCACAGAGGACGGGGGATGTAGTAACCCTAGTTGGACCCCAAAATAGAAATGTAAACATATATGTGATGAAAGGCTGAGAACCGAACAATGTAATATGCAAATGTACATTGAACGATAATAAAAATACATCACTGGTTGTAGATAGAGAATGATGAAATATATAGAAGACTATGATTCCACGAGACAGGAATGAAAGGGGGCTTAGGGGCTCAAGTGGGGCTAAAGTAAATAATAATAATATTGTATTATTTAACCCAAATCCTTTATCTCATTTTATCCTAGGTCCTTGTCTTATGTTTTCCTAAGTTTTATGACAATGGAATTAATTGCTAAGTGGCGAGTTGGGGAAATGAAAATATAATCCTTGACTTTAGTTGATGTAGGGGTCTTTTGCCATTATTTTTTATAGAGATTACCTAAGAGCTCAAGGTGCAAAACCATGACCTGAACTGGACTGAGTATGGTTGTTATGAATTCCATGTGGAAATTGTGCTCATGTTCATAAGGAATTATTGCCATTGAGAAAAATCTAATACAACTGAGAATTCTTGGAGTCCCCAACAGAGAAATTTCCTAGTTGGCCTATGCTAGAGCCTTTGAGGGAAAGTGGAATATCTTGAATGATTGCATGGCAGAGAAGGGGATCTCATTCATTAGGTTGTGTGGGTTGAGGGGAAAGAAAGCTAGTGGATTGTAATTGTTGTAGAAGTTAACATATTGTGATTTGATGGAAAATTGGGTTGTGTGATAGGACTAGAGTCAGTCATAGGATAAATTCATCCTTACAAACTCATAGCCTTAGCTCAAGGGTGGCCCTATTGCAAAAAGAAGAAAATGGGTTGTGTAATAGGACTAGAGTCAACCATAGCATAAATTCGTCTTTATGGACTCATAGCCTTAGCTCAAGGGTGGCCCTATTGAAAAAAGAAGGCAGACAACAACGAGCCTATGGTTGAGTGGAACGTCTTTCGCCTACAACCAGTTGGTGTTTTGTTCTCATAAAGACAAGTGTTAACGCTTATTTCTATTTATGAATAATTTAATGGTGGTTATGTTATTAAATAAAAGTTCTTATGTATGTATGTATGTATGTGCATTTGTAATTATGCATGATTTATTTGTATTGCATAAGCATGCTCGTCATGTTGCATGCATTCATAAATTCATAGCAGGGCAACGAGAAAATTGGTGTAAGAGTACAAAATAGTGAGAAAATTGTGAATTTCAAAGGTACCATGTATCCTCAATAGCTAACAGAGGGTACTAGGTATATTCCATCTCATGACCAAGGGTGTAATTCCCAAGATTCACAAACTCCTGAACTATCTGAACAACCATTCATGGTGAGCTATATCTACATTAGATCCCTTCATTTCTTCAAAGTGCAGACATCTGAAAATGAGTCAAATGCCATTTCTTCAGCAAGGTCATCACCATTCTTTTCATCTAGTGGATCTTCAACAATGGCTACATTAGCTACATGTGGTTTGTCTTTGAACTTTCCCTTAAGAACATCATTGGCTTGAAATCTATGGTTTTAGGCTCTGTGACCCATTTTTTTGCAATAATAGCATTCATCTTAGGGCCCTAGTGGGAAGTGGAATATCCTGAAGGTTTTTGTGGTGGAGAAGGGGATACCATTCATTGGGTTGTGTTGGTTGAGGGGAAAGAGAGTTGGTGGATTGCAATTGTTGTAGAAGTTAATATATTGTGATTTGATGGGAAATTGGGTTGTGTGAGAGGACTAGAGCTAGCCATAGGATAAATTTGTCCTTGTGGACTCATAGCCTCAGCTTGGGGGTGGCATTATTGCAAAAAGAAGATAGGAAACAACAAGCCTATGGTTGAGTGGAACGTCTTTCGCCTGCACCCAGTTGGTGTTTTGTTCTCATAAAGATAAGTGTTATGGCTTGTTTATGTTTATGAAGAATTGAATGTTGGTTAAGTTATTAATTAATTGTTGTTTTGTTTATATATATATAATGGTTGAGTGGAACGTCTTTCGCCTACAGTCGATTAGTGTTTTGTTCTCATAATGATAAGTGTTATGGCGTATTTATGTTTATGAAGAATTGAATGTTGGTTATGTTATTAATTAATTGTTGTTATGTTTACGTTTGTAATTATGACAGATTTCTTTGTATTGCATAAGGAGTCTTGTCATGTTGCATGCATTCTTAAATTCATAGTAGGGAAACAAGGAAATTGGTATAAGAGCACAAAATAGTGAGAAAATTGTGAATTTCAAAGGTACCTTGTATCCTCAACAGTGAACAGAGGGTACCAGGTATGTTTCATCTCATGACCCAAGGATGTAATTCCCAAGATTCACACACTCTTGAGCTACTTGGGAAAACATTCATGGTAAGCTATATCTACATTAGATCCCTTCATTTCTTCAAAGTCCAGGCTTCTTAAAATGCATCAAATGTCATTTCTTCAGCAGGGTCATCACCATTCTCTACAACTAGTGGATCTTCAACAATGGCTACATTAGCTAAATGTGGTTTGCCCTTGAACTTTCCCTTGAGAACATCATTGACTCAAAATCTACGGTTCTAGGCTGCACAACCCATTTTTTTGCAATAATAACTGTAACAACCTCCTCGTTACGACAACAACTCTGATAACAGGTGCAATTTTTATTTTTTTTAAGGTGTGTGCATGCGTGTACAAAGGAAACAGAGACACTCAACTCTACGTCGCCACCCGACGACGAATAAGAAGCAACCAAGCTGATCATAACAAGACGACAAGAACGCACGACAAGTAACTGCATGCATAAACGACGATCAACGACAATAAGTAAAACTGACTACCCGCTCGTCCTACCCTGCAAGGTTATGACCTCCAAGACACATAAGCAACGCTCAAGCCCAGGTTCCCATCGATTTTAACCATTTAAGGTCTCAGGGCTGGCGACTGTTCTGAAGAACATGGAGGTGTCTACATCCCGCTCGACACAAGCAGACCAAGCAATTAAAAGATCACAACCAAGTACCACAATTTTTAAAGGAACAACCGCGTCCTCTGCGGAATGCGCGAGACGGGAGGACTCAGACAATGACCAACCAATTTAAGCCAAGGCAGTGTCTACGACTCAATTGTGATTGATTACAAACCAAATACTCCACTTATTTTTCATTAACCAACGAGAACCTTTAACATAAGGTAAATCCAATCATTCCCAATTCCCCATTTATCAACCATCAATCTTATTGTACTTAGATCAAGAATATTACAATTGTATGCTATCTCTTAACAGTAAAATGATAATAGCATCTCCATAGGTTGATGCCCATAATACATTTTAAATGACCATGTCTTGCAGTAATCACCATCATATTGCATTTTATGTGTTGACCATAATAAATAAACTGCGATCTCATTACCATAGGGATGAACACCTTACATTTGCAATACCATGAACATTAGGATTGACATAAAACATTACACTATGTTACCTTAGCATAATAATGCGTTACTTTTCAGTACATTCCATCATACTACATTCATGTAAAAGAACTTGCGACAAATATTAATTACCTTACTTATGGTGTGATGCCAACAAATAAATGTTATAACCTAATAACATTTCATTTTATATTACAATAATTCATAGAATGACCAACACACTACCTCTTATCCTTCCACACAGTCACATACTACATTCATGTTAAAAGAACTTGCAACAATTATTAAATGCCTTGCTTCTGGTATAATGACAACAAATAAATGCTATAACCTAATACCATGTCATTTTATATTACAATAATTCATAGAATGACCAACACACTGCCTCTTATCCTTATACACATACACCACACCCTTTTTCTAACTACCATTCAACACTTTTGTTTCCAAAATACCTACGCTTCTCATTTAATAAATACAAGTGTGAATGGATAAATGATTCACCCGATCCTGAATGAATTAGTTATTTTCCCAATAATCGGTTATCAAGTGGAGGTGTGGGTTAAGTAACATCATTACTTATTCAATGGGTCATAACTCTGCCATACCAATTTTCCAAAAATCTAGAATCTAATTCAACAAAAACTTAAAGCACAAATTATCAATGCCACTCAACTAAGTTATTAAATCGGTAATATAATCAACTTCAACGGTTAAATTTTAACATTAATACCAATAAGTGAAAATTAGGCAAATTCCGCATGATAGAATTCAACCAGGGTGCTGCTCCGGTTGCCAAAGACAAGTCTGACAAAAGGTAGGTAAAACGGAGGACGCCGAGGGAACAGAGAGCCGAAATCAAGGGCTCTCACACCAGAATAGTTAATGTGCCAGGAAAAAACGCGCAGGGGTAATAATGTGCCACAACGCATATAGTTTAATGCCCAAAAATAAAAATATAATATCAACGTACTTACCAACAATTAAATCACACCTGACCCATAACCAAACCATTTTCCATGAACAAGTCACCGAACCACAGACAAAAATGAAATTGCCAGGAATTACAAATAAAAACGCAGTTGTTAAGTGATTGAAAATCGTAGAGTATCCTCCATCAATTCGCCAGGGAATATAGACCCGAAATAAAGATTGTGTGATGGAAAAAAAAATCGGGGGTATCCGGCATCAATTCACCAGGGAACCCATCCCAAATCGCAGGGAAAAAATCGATAGCACCCACGTAAGGACAGAGGAGGCAAAACGAATTCCAAACCACGAAATTCAGCACCACGAAATCAATTCCATAAATGCCACACGATTTGGTAAATGCCAAAACGAAATTTTTACACGAATGCCAGAACGAAATTTTACAATGAAAAAAATTCCAGTGACGAAGGGGGACAGAACAAATTTTCCATTCGCCCATCAATGAACGAAATCCTTTTTCCTTATCTATTTAAAAACAGAGGTAAATAACTTCGTTTGCAGAGGTAAGAGACAGCAGTTTAAAAAAAATTATTATCTTGCAACCATCGGAAGCAAGTAATTCATTTAACAGAGGCATTATTGCCAGTTCTGATTATAACTACAATAAGTAAATTTTAGAGCGTAAAATCTCATTCATAAAGTTCATTACAATTTCCAAACGAAACTTCATTACAGAAATCTTTCAAAAACAAAAACGCAGAGATGTATAGCACCAATGCAGAGAAATCTTTTTAAACCAAAAACGCAGAGATGCATGGCAGCGATGCAGAGAAATTTTTAAAACAAAACGCAGAGGTGTATAGCAGTACTGTAGAGGAATTTTTTTTTACCAAAAACGCAGAGATGCATGGCAGCGATGCAGAGAAATTTTTAAAACAAAACGCAGAGGTGTATAGCAACAATGCCGAGAAATCTTTTTAAACCAAAAATGCAGAGATAGGTGTTGAATCACGGGGGTTTTCTCCACTGAAACACATGGAAAGCAAAGAAGCAAAACTCAGGCAACCAAACATACAGCACAGCTGTAGAACGCACAGAACCAAGGATAACTATCGGGAGGATTGCGGGGTTATAACAGTCTAGGCGCCGAAAACAAGAAGGAAACAGGATGATCCAAATTCAACACCTCAACCCTCATCATAAGGATTCATATACAACCTTAAGCATTTCACATTATTCTTAAAACAACAAATGTACTTGCGTACCTGTGACCGATGGAGAATAACTCGAAGACGCAATCCCGCACTTGAGCTCCGTGCCGCTCCCGCTCGCCGACCGTCGAGACTGCACCGGTACCTCCCAGCCAATCGCTAGGGGTACTCTGCTTCCCCCTTAGCCCCCCGAGCCGCAAAGGGGCCACACAAAATCCAGATGGTAAGTCTAGCTTCCCAGCTCGCCTCGCAAGGCCGAGCTACCACTCCTATCCGAGCTGGAAAATCCCAACTCTCCATAAGTAATTAGTCAAATCACAATTCTGGCAGTGTAACGTTACGCTAACAGCCGATCCCCTTCTTCCTCCTCTTCCCTTTATTTTATAGAGTTTTTAGAACCTCCAACTTTCCCTAAATCACATTTAAATTAAGTTTTAATAAAAATATTCTAAATATTCTCCTTCGCACAAGTGTCGTCCATCCCTCTTTCCTCCAATAATTATTTTCTTTAAATTTATTAATTGACTCATTTCCCTCACCCACCTAGAGTTGCTCCTAAATTTACTCCTAGGTGTTTCTAGATTCCCTTACAGGTTTAAATACTTTCCCTAAAATGAAGTTGTTAATTTATTTCATTTTAGAAGGTTCCTAATTGCAGATTCCTTACTATGTTGACCTCGTTTTTTACCATAAGTTCCCATCTTTCCTTTATTATGTTTCCTCCATTTCCATAGTTTCCTAATTTTTATTATTCCCTTATTTCCCTTTTTATTAGAGCCAAAAAGGTAGTTGCTCTATTTACTCTTTCTCTTTTATTATTAATTTGAAATCTTTTTACTCTTTCGCAAGTTAAATTATTTCTTCTTTACAATTTAAAACCACGAATTTTAATTAAATTATTACTCTCTTTATTTTACCCCAAAAATTATGAAGACTAAGACTATTACTTAAGTGGGTTTTAGTTTAAATTTTTATTTTTATTTTTATAGGGTCTTTTTCTTAAGGTTAGACAAAAATTTTACCCTAGAGAAGTTTTAGACTTAGGACTTACAGTCTAAACTGGGCGACATTTAATTAGGGAAGTTGGTTAAGAATTTCTTAATGTATTAAATGTCTTAGGGCCATCTAGGTTTGTTCCTTCATCAACATCAATGCGACGTGCCCTTCAGGATGCACCACGTGCTCCAAGGGTGCCACTCGCCTCGTTCGTTTCTTTTGCGCGACGTGCCCTTCATGATGCACCACGTGCTCCAAGGGTGCCACTCGCCTCTTGTGTTTCTTTTGCGCGACGTGCCCTTCAGGATGCACCACGTGCTCCAAGAGTGCCACTCACCAACTTGTGTTTCTTTTGCGCGACATGCCCTTCAGGATGCACCACGTGCTCCAAGGGTGCCACTTGCCAACTTGACTGATTGGTAGACATCAATAACCCCTAGAGTCAACACTCCGCCAGGTGAACTTGTGGGAGACTAAGGGCTCTAAGGAATAAGGCCCCCACATTATTGCGTGCCCCTTAGAATCATCATGAGCGATTGTCGCAGCCTGCCCTCACGGCATCGTGGATCCTCTCGAACTAAGTAATCGTTAACCTACAATTTGAGCCACGGCGAGAGTGCTAGTAGGCTGTGGCAGGGCTGCTGTCCACACCTCTCCCTCAACCTCTCTGAAAATCGTGTGGCCCCTTTACTCCATATGTGAGTCTGGTCGGCAAGCTATCGTCAGCTTGCATCATCAACAATTGTATCAGAACATGTCCACATCATATCATCAAATCAATGAAATATCACAGTAAATAAATCAACCCAAATAGCACACTCCCTGACTCAATCTGGAGTCCAAGGGGTTCCACCGATGCCTCTGCATCCTCAAGGTCCAAAACCCTGCACACTCAATAAAACTGAGTCAATGGCATCTGTCTACGTCAAAGCAATAAAACATCATGTCATCTATCATAACGCATCAATCAAGGATAAATGTTTTATCATCATAAAAGTCCAGATCACTTGCGAGCAAGTGTCCTCAAAGAATAAGTTTTCTCAGTGCGCCAGAGCGGGATGTTACAATAACATTCCACCTCATCATTGTCTCAAGTTCATCTAGAGTGATTATATATTGAGTATAATGCAGTCTAAGGTTAAGGATCGTCCTCTGTCTCACCTACAATGATTCTCTTTTCTTCAACTAAGAGTGCAACAATCATGTCTTTGAGAGTTTTTGAAAACATCTAACTAAGAGTAAAAATAACATTGTTGCATTTAGAAGGGAGATTATTTAACAAGATGGCTTTAGAATCCTCTTCCTCCACCGTAGCTTTGACATCTACTAGATGTCTAATGGGAGATTTCAAATTGTTTATGTGGTTAGACATAGTGACTTTAGCGGACGTCTTGACTTTGAACAACTAAAGCTTCAAAGAAACTGTGCATTCATTGTTTTGCTCCAAACAACGTATTTAAGTTATTGCAAATTTCCTTGGATGATTTTTCTAGATCTACATGATCTAACTCTGAATCTCCAAGGGGAAGGCAAATAATGGCTTTGGCTTTATCATCTTTGCTTTGTGATTCCAACCATTTATTTTGATTTGTAGGTGATTTCTCAATCCCCTTTTACTAGTCCCCACAGGTTCTTATTCATTAGTTGCACCTAGATTTTCACTTTCCAAGTGTAAAAATTGAAACCAAAATAATTTTCTAATGGGATTTCCATTGAAAACATGAACTCGTGTCAACCATAGGAACAATATTGTCAAAACCAATCAAATTCATTGTTAGACAATCAAATCCATTCAAAAACATCGTTGGAAAGATAATATCAATAAATCAAATCAAATTTTTGTTGGATATCAATAAGAACTGCTGCTGAAATTAATGTTGGGCATCTAATCTCATGACTTCTAGCTAGATCCAGGAAAATGTGCAAAAAACTAGAGAAATTCTCCTATTATACGACAAAATCATAGGTACAGCGTCTAAAAGGTGTACAAGATATAGAAATCACTTTACCACCTCTAATTTTTGTTACATGGACTAATCTACAAGAAATTATATGGAAAATGACGATTGCATCGTACTATATGAACGGAAAATTGAAGAGTACAAAATCTTAGAACTGTAGGATGGGTTGAAATTGTTGAATCATTGTATGAACGGGTGAAATGTGCTAATAAGTCAATTATATGGCCTCTGATTTCTCTTCTCAATGACTCGACTTGAAATAGAGATGACAGCTGGAGGTACAACTTACTTACAAAGTATATGGCATCTTAATCAAAGTTGTGTAGCGGCTAGATGGCGACGGACAAACATACAACAACATCTATCCTTGGTAGCTGGTCAATTTCCTTGGTGGCTAGACTCTTTAATAAAGAAAATACGATTTTTATTCTTCAACAATTGTATTAAAAAATGGCAACTTGTTCAATTTGTGACCTAACTCCTTCCATTTGTGGTTTTTCTTTGACGACTCTTATTTACATGTAGTGGCAACGTCAACAATCTATGACCATGAACGCAATTTGTCAATAGTCCAACTTTAGGTGACATTGAAGTCACAAGAGTGGAAATCTCTTCTTTCAAAGGTATTTATTATAATGGAGTTTACTCCTTATATATAATTGCTCACTGAGCAAGTCATTTCCACTTATGAATTTGGGATAGACTACTTTCCACAATAAGTGAAAAGCATAAATGATAACCTAAAATCATAAAGTGACTTTATTAAAATGTAAACTTTATATCCTAAAAGAGGAACCACATGTATATATTGAAATCTAAGGTGAAAATAAGCAATTAAAATACAATATGCAACTTTCCCTTTTCAAAAGTCCAACAAAGATACTCAATGGTATATGTGTGATCATGAGTCCCATAAGAAGAGAAGACCATCTATTTATGTGTTCTTTGAGTGAGTTCCACTTCATCTCAACAACTCAACCCAAATTAGTATATTCTACCCATTCATACACCATTCCATTTGGATATTACCAATAAAATCCTTGGAGGACTACCACTATCATTGATTGGTTTAGTACATGTACTTAATTGAAAGCTTCAACAAAACTTTATTCATTTAAAGATGTCTATCATTCCTCGTTTTAAGTGTTTGTGTTCTAGTTTTTGTGTGTTAATTCTTCACCCTTTACTAAGTGTTCATAGTTTTTGTGTGTTATCTTCTTCACCCTTGATATTGTGGCTTTGATATTGTGGCTTAATTTCTGGTAGATGCTTAGTATTGATATTCTCCCTATTATGGCTTAATTTCTTATAGATTACTAGTATTGATATTCTACTTGTTACGGTCACATAAATCAACATTAAGTAAAAATATACATCATTGTTATCCTTACATAGTGAATTCCAGGAGATTAACCAATATTTACTCATTACACTCCACAAGTTAATTATTTTGTGCATGTGAAAACCAATTAAAGAAGATATGTTAGCAACAACAGAATAATCTAGGGAAAAGGGCATATTTACAAGGGCTCCTAACTCCTCTAGAGTTGTGATCTCAAGGATATGAACCCCAACTCGTGACCAATTTGTTCATGTAACACAACATACAAGATCATGTCCACACATATATAACCACTTGGTTAAAGAACTTATACATCACTCACTAACTGAAGTGCAAGATTGATTAGTGCAAGATACATTGCTAATTGATTATGTAGTTTTAGAAATATCAATGAATATTATGTTCGACAAAGTAAATATGGTGAATGACTTTAATGGGGTAGATAAGCAATTTTTGGAAAACATTCTAAAAGTCTTCAATTTTGGAGAAAGTTGGACAAGACAAATCATTACATGCATTAAGAATTCATGGATAATTGCTTAAAACAATTATAGAACATCTAGTTTCATAAGAACATCAAAAGGTTTGAGAGAAGGATGTCTTCCCTTTCTAGGCCTTTGTATAATGGTAGCATTAGCACAAATGCTAAATAGACATTGTCCTTCACGTTGTGGTCTAGTGAAAACTTGGCTCAGTTGTTGTAATAATGACCCATGTTCAACTCTAGATGGGCATGCTCCCTCCATACATGGGGTTTGCCAAATGTGGTTGTTGAATGATTGTAATTTTCGAGCATAATATTGTTGATGTATCCTCAATAGATCATTGTAAGGGCATTGACAAGGTACCATCAACCTATTTTTCACTTACGTGTGAAAAGTAGAGATGTCGCTTGTTTTTGAGTTTATTTTCCATCAACCTATATTTCACTTAAGTGTGAAAAGTAGAGATGTGGCTTGTTTTTGAGTTTATTTTCTGTAAAAAGACAAATTCCCACTTTTAAAAAATATACTAAATCAAAGGAGATAATTGTAAAGAATTATGTGAGTTGATGTAACTAGGGGTAGCTCTTAGACCACACTTAATTTCATGACGACACAACTCATGATAAGAGGGCACCAAATCATATTACAAATAGGGATAAGAGAATATTGATTTCCTAAAATCCCAAAGAGGGAAAATAAATAGTAATAAATCACTTACATATGTGATTACTTCAATGACAAGCACTGCTCTAATATTTATATGGCTTTTTATGATGATGACGCAACATTTTTAATGAAAATGGGGATGTTGTTAGGTTTAGGCATCCTCACTAAGAGAGCTCAACATGGATTCCATTTTACCTCATTATACCTCAAAACCCATCTTTTTCCCTAAACCAACATAATGCTACATCTTATGTTTTTTTTTTTGTGTGTACAAGGTTTTTTTGCAATGTCAATTTCAATTGGCTATGTCTCACAACATGCTTCAACAATTGTTTTCTAGTTATTTCCAGCATGAATTCATGGTTGCTCTATCTTCTCTATGAGATTTTTTTCGACAACAATTTTGTGATAGAAAAATAACAATCATCACCCAAACAACATAAGATTTGCACAATGACACTAAAAGTGTTAGAATATAGAAGATGGTGTGCTCGTTTTACCATTGATGATACCCTCGTCACCCAACCACAGGCCGAAGCCTCCCTCCGAGCACCTTAACCTTGACCTGAGAATTCCTCCGGAAGCAAACCCTAGGCTGGATAGCCAAACAAAGAGTAGCGCATCAATCCCCAAGGATAGCGCATCACAAAACACTGATCAGTTGTTCCAAACCCTAGCCAAGAGATATCCAAGCCAATATTGAAACTAGTTGTTGCTGCAGCTGCACCTGCAACCCTCCTCCAAACCTGAGCACCAACTGCAACTGCAGTGCGCACCAACTGGGAAAACTGCAGTCCTGAGATGTTGTCAATTGAGAACTGGCGCCCTGTATTTATAGTAATCATGCCAGTTTGTTGGGGCCGACTTCTCCTTCTGGGTATGTGTCTGTTCAGTATATTATTATTAATTCTGGCCGACTTCTTCTCTTGGAGGCTAATAGCCTAATATAAATTATCTTCTTGAGCCGACAAGGCTTCTAGGGTTATTAGCCAACTCATTAGGGTTTCTCTTGCTTCCTGGAGTCTTCTATTCTCGTCA
>JASDQU010102294.1:68142-80271 GCA_032191745.1 Picea mariana | reverse complement strand
CCCCCCTCCCCCTCTTGCTCCCATTCCAGTGTATAGTACATGGGATAATCATGCAAAGAATATAATGCATACCTAACATTCTCCTACTTGTTGTTTTCTTTGTATATAAGGGGGGGAAAGATTACACGATCAACAATCCAGGGTAGCAATGCTCATTGTTTCTCTACACCAAGAAAACTTCTTAGTGCTCATAGACTTTGTAATGAATCTGCAACATTCTTAAAAGTTTCCACCTTCTTGTCTTCAACAACGTCTCTCACAAAGTGATATTGAACATCAATATGCTTTGTCCTAGAATGATAAGTTGGGTTCTTTGATAGAAAGATTACACTTTGGCTATCACAATCTAACCTTACAACTTGATGTACAAAACCAATACATGAACACAATCTATGTAACCATACATATTCCTTACTTTCATGATTTTCTTCCACGTATTCGACTTTTGTAGTTAAGAGAGAAACTATAGTTTGTCTCTTTCTCATCCAACTGATTACTCCTCCAAATAGGTTAAACACATAACCACATGTATATATTTTGTGATCTATATTTCCAGCCAAGTCTCATAAAAAAATCCATGTATATCCAACACTATTTCTACTCTAGGTATTCCTTGGTACCAAATTCCATAATCTATAGTGCCACAAAAATACCCGAAAACCCTCTTTACAACTATCCAATACTCCTTCCTTGGTATTGATATATACTTGTTCAAAACTCCACTTGCATGTGTAATGTCTAGTCTAGTACAAACCATTACATACATCAAACTACCAACATCACTAGCATGGGAACATTAAACATGTCTTATTCCTCTTCATGTGTATTGGGACACAGATCTATAGATAAATTTACACCTATGAGAATAGGGACCTTCATCGGTTTACATTCCTTCATATTAAACCTCTGCAATATTGTCTCAACATATTTCCTCTGATTCAACTAGAGTTTCATGTTTGTCTTATCTCTTTTAATTTCCATTCCCAAAATAAAATTTGCAACACCAATATATTTCATATCAAATTTAGAAGACAACTGGGTTTTTACCTCCTTGATGATTTCTTGGTTGTTTCCAATCAACAACGTATCATTAACATACAACACCACATAAATAAAATGATATTCAACTAATTTGAAATACACACAATGATCATCTTTGCTCCTTGTGAAACCAAGTCCCAAAATATAAGTATCAAACTTTTGATATCACATCCTTGGAGATTGCTTTAACCCATACAGGGACATTTTAGCTTGCAAACAAACTCTTTCTTACCCTTCACAAAAAAACCTTCTAGTTATTTCATATATGTTTCTTCTTCAAGATCCCCATGTAGTAATGTTGCCTTTATTTCCATCTATTCTACTTCAAGATCAAAAGAAACAATAATAGATAAAATAAATCTACTAGAAGTGAATTTAACAACAAGAGAAAAAATGTCACAAAAATCAATTCTCTCTACTTGGGAATATCCCTCTGATAATATGCGAGATTTATACTTCTCCAATTTACCTTATTCATTTAACTTCTTACTAAACACCCATTTTCTACCAATGTGATTTCTTCCAACTAAAACTTAGCTAGAATCCAAGCCTCATTTTTATCCAAGGCTTTATTTTCCTCAACCATGGCCTTCTTCCATATTTTATCGTCTTCTGAATGCATTTCTCCCCTAACATTTTTGGTATCATCATCAATAATAGACAAAGAAAAATTAGAACGAAAATAAGGTGGAGACTACCTTTATGTTTGTCTTCTTTCTCGAACCGATCTCCTCAATATTGGAGTATGAAGTTCTTCTTCTTCTGGTTCCTGTTCTTTTGTTGAGTTAGATTCTTTACCCTCCAACTTAAACTCTAATGTATTTAGTTCTTTTTCTTTTGGTGGGACTTCCTATTTGGGAACATCTTTAACCTCTCTAAAGACAACATCCCGATTGTAGACAACCTTCTTAGTTTTTGGGTTCCAAAGTTTATAGCCTTTTACACCATCTTTATAACCAATAAAGATAGAATTTTCATCTTTATTATCCAACTTAAAACTATTTTCCTTTGGAACATGTATATAAGAATCACAACCAAACAATCTAATATGTTCAATAGAGGGTTTCTTTCTAGTTCATGCATCATGTGAAGTTTTTTCCACCAACACTGATGAGGGTGATCTATTTTCTAGGTAACAATGCAATACTCACTACCTCTACCCATAATTATTGTCCTAATTTGACACCATTGAGAATGCTCCTTTCTTTTTCCATCAACATCATGTTCATCCTTTCTGCAAAATCATTCTATTGAGGTGTGTATGGAGTAGTATTCTTCCTTGCTACATCACACTTCTTACATAATTCCTTGAATTCATTCCCACATAACTCTCCACCATTATTTTTCCTAAACACTTTTATTTTATTCTCTATATGATTCTCCACAAGAGCCTTAAACTCTTGAAATTTACCAAAGGACTCAATTTTTTTTCCAGAGGAAATAAATCCATGTATTCATCAAGAAATCATCAATGAACGAAACATAGTAAACATATTTACCTAGTGATGGATCAAGAATAGGTCCAAACACATCATTGTGTACTAACTCTAAAATCCCCTTTTCTCTTGTAGCACTAGATGATAATCTTACATGATTCTATTTACCATATATGCAATGTTCATAGAAATCAAAATCCAATGTAAAATTAGACATACCTTCAACCATACCTTTTTCATGTAGTGATTGAAGGCCCTTCTCTCCAATATGTCCTAGTCTTTGATGCCACAACATTTTCTTTTCTCTAGAGACCATAGGGGTTTTGTTTTCTTCATCCTCAGAAGCAACAAATTGTTACACCCATTACTGATCATGCTTCCCAAAAGCTTGTATAGAGTTCCATTCTGAACTCCCCTTATCAACACCATTACTCGAACCATTTTACAGGCCTTTAGAATATAGTGTATACACCTACATCACTCATATTACTTACATATATCAAGTTCCTAGTGAGCTATGGAATGTGCAAAACCCTAGGGAGTGTTATAATTCTTCCATCCTTGATCTACAACTTAACCTTTCCACATCTTATGACTCTAACAGTCGAGTCATGTCCTAAGAAAATGTCACCTCCACTATAATTTTCATATTCACAAAACCACTCCTTGTGGGAGTCATATGAAAAGAAGCACTTGAGTTGATCAACCATACATCATGATCTGGATGTGTGCTTGAAGAAGCCAAGTACACATCCCCCTTGTTAGAATATAGAAGATGGTGTGCTCGTTTTACCATTGACGATACCTTCATCACCCAACCATAGGTCGAAGCCTCCCTTCGAGCACCTTAACCTTGACTAAGAATTCCTCCGGAAGAAAAACCTAGGCTAGATAGACAAACAAAGAGTAGCACATCAATCCCCAAGGATAGCACATCACAAAAAGTTGATCAGATAGTCCAAACCCTAGCCAAGAGATATTCAAGCCAAAACTGAAACTAGCTGCTGCTGCAGCTGCACCTGCAACCCTCCTTCAAACTTGCGCACCAGACTGCAACTGCAGTGCGCACCAACTGGGAAACTGCAATTCTGAAATGCTGCAAATGAGAACTGGCGCCTTGTATTTATAGTAGATCTGCCAGTTTTGCTGGGGCCAACTTCTCCTTCTGGATAAGTGTCTGTTCAGTATATTATTATTATTTCTGGCTGACTTCTTCTCCTGGAGGCTAATAGCCTAGTATAAATTATCTTCTTGAGCCGACAAGGCTTCTAGGGTTATTAGCCAACTCATTAGGGTTTCTCTTGCTTCCTGGAGTCTTCTATTCTCGTCAGGTTCACACGTGGGGGTAAATACCTCCCACATCTACCATAATATTAACACCTCCTTCCTCTAAGGAGGTTTTCCCTTNATTGAGCCGACAAGGCTTCTAGGGTTATTAGCCAACTCATTAGGGTTTCTCTTGCTTCCTGGAGTCTTCTATTCTCGTCAGGTTCACACGTGGGGGTAAATACCTCCCACATCTACCATAATATTAACACCTCCTTCCTCTAAGGAGGTTTTCCCTTCTAAAGAATAAACATCACCAGATCCCTTCCCTCTCTCAACACTTTTTGATCTACAATCCTTCTTGAAATGCCCAGGTTTACCACATTTCCATCATTTCTTTAAGGAATTTCTTGAAGATTTAGATATACCTCTAGATTTTGATCTCCTACTCAAGGATTTATTTTTATTTCTATTTAGGGAATGTCCTCTTATAGATAAGGCATCCATGCTCTGTATGTCCATGGTTTTCTCCTCATTTATTCCAATAAAAAGTATGAAACCACACCATCAAACTTTAACGTGGTTACATTACTACCAATAGCTACAACCAGACTATCCCAAAAATATAGCAAAGAACATTGTAAAATAATGTACTTATCTTCATCTAAAATTTTAATATCCACAGACAAAAAATGATTTACCATAGCATTGAAGGCATTTAGATGCTCTGTCATCGAGTATCCATCATTCATCCTCAGGAGGTGCAACTTCTTCCATAGGAAAAGTTTGTTTACCAAGGAATTAGACTGATATAAATCCCCTAACTTATCCATAATGCCTTGGTTGTCCCTAGACATTGAGTAACACTAAATATGAAAGACACAATCGGATTGTGCTCTTTTCCTTCCTATCCAACTTCTTCCAATCTTCTACCAACATACCTGTAGCTATAGTACCGAGATCCATATCAACCCATTGTTCTTTGTCTACTAGAAGATCTTCTAGGCTTCCATAGTTCAAAACTTTGTCCATTAAATTTCTCAATCTCTATTTTAGAATTTCTCACCATTTTCTTTCACCACAAGAATCACCACTGCAAAGTTCCCACTAAAACCATGTTTATCATAGACCCAAGATAATTGAACCCTTAGCAACAAAGGCATTCCCTTGTAGCCAATAAATACTCTAATACAGAATATAGGTTTTAAACCCTTACAACATAACAATGCATAAATAGGTTCTAAATAAAATAGAAAGAAAACAATAGCTTTCACACATAGTACTAAGAAATTTACCTTGGAAACCCTTATCCAGGAAAACCAACAAATGTTTAGAGCCGCACCTCTAACTCTCATTTTTTGTATTAACTTCACCATTGAAATAAAATATACAGTATCCCATGTCATCCAAAATTCCCAATCCATTGACCCAGATTATATTCCTATACCAGAATTACATTACGATGGGCCGGAAAAACCAAAAAATAGGCCAAAAATAGACCAAAAAACAACCAAAATTTTCTCTCAAGGGTTATGCCCGCCCCTTTCTTCATTGTACAATACATTGGATAATCATGCAAAGAATATAACACATACCCAACAAAGGGAGCCATGGATATCCTCTTGGTCAGACCAGATCTTCTAGTCCTCCAATGGATCATCCAAATAGTCTACCAATTCATCTTCCATTAACTATAAAGAGTGGATTATATTGCTAATCCTAATGAGAAACCATATCACCTATAGTAACCCTAGGATCCATTATTTTAATAATGTTGTTTAATTGTAAAAGTATATAGACTTGTACTTACTACTCCATGAATGATGAAATAACCATGTAGATGTTTATATGCAAGATGATTAGGGTTGGATTCATCATCTTGATGCCAGTTCCCACTATCACCTAGCTCAAAAGGCGATTGTCCAAAAAACTCTTATCACTCGAGCCATCCTCATATCCGTCCCTCAATTCCTCACAGGGAAAAATCCCACCTAACAAAGGCCTTATTATCCAATGACTACTCTTGCTCTCAAATCAACCAAGCCTTTTTCTTAGCCTATAATCCTAAATAAAAGATCTCCTCCTCCTCCCCACTGCCTGCTCTCATTTCTCTTTTCTATATCTAGGGCACCATCGATCACATCTTAAAAGGTTTTTCTAAAAATAATATAAAAACCTTGTTCAAACCCGTTAAAACCCTCAAACAACTATTTAGAACCATCAAAGATAAATCTGACCCGATTCTTCGCCCAAGAGTTTACCAAATTCCCTGCTCATGTGGAAAATCTTACATAGGTTAAATAGGTAGATCCTTCAAAACCTGTCATAAAGAGCATATAGTTGATACTACCCACAACCCATTCGTTAAATTAATTATCACCGAACACTAATTTATATCCAAACACCTAATTTGTTTTGACCAAACAAAAATTTTAGCCTCAACCCCTCATTACTCCTCTTGCCTCATTCAGGAAGCTCTTAAAATTGAAAAACATCTGGATAATTTTAATCGCGAAGATGACTACAAACTTAACCAATCCTGGAAACCTACCATTCATCACCTTGATCATTAGGCTTCTACTGGCTAGTCACTTATAATTTCTTTTTCCTATTCCTCTTCTTTCTCTGTCTCACTTATGTCCCTGCAATCTATATGGCCCCTCTTCTCACTATTTTCTTCTGAAGTCTCTTATTTTTTTTTGTTTGTTCAACGTTTTTCCCTATTCACTTTACTCTATTATCATCACTCTACTCTATTATCATTTTAATTTTCTTAACTCATTTAATTTTCTCGTTTCATCTTAGGTTCTATTTATTATCTTTTTAATTATCCCTTTCGTTTCATCTTAGGTTCTATTTATTATCTTTTTAATTATCTCTTTTTAACACATTAATTGGACAACTTTACTTTATTCTCAATATTATAATCTCATATTAACTTTATTAATAGTCTTGGTTTATTGAAGCTAAAAGCACTTTTATTATATTCTTAATAGTTCTCATCTTATAATTTGTTATTTTTTTTATTATTCTACCACTTAATCTCAACACTTAATTTATTTTCTTTATAATTCTACCACCTAATCTCAACAACTATTATATATCTTTATCATTATTTTTGGAGGCTTCTTCATAATCCTCAACTACAACTTACCAAACTTCCTCTTTAAATACAAGTCACTTCACTCTTTTCCATCATAAGAACTTCATTTGTCCATGCTCCTGGAGTGTAAACTTGCCTAGCATTATGACTCAATGTAGAAACCTACACACTCATATTCAAGATATATTTACTAATTCTTTTAAATATATGCATTTAAAAAATTTATTTAAAAAATTTTAAAGAATTATACAATCTAATAAATTTAAAAAAAATTATACAATCTAATAAATTTTAAATTTCTCATTTATAATTTTATTGGAAAATAATAAATAAATAATATATATTTTTTATATTTAAAATAAATAAATAAAATCAATCCTTTATTATTTTTTTTAATTATTAAAATAATTAAATAATATATAAATAAAATATCTAAAATAGCTAATAAAAAAAAATAAAAATCACACACAAAACCAAAATTAAATTGAATCTTATACATTGTCAACCCCATTGTTAAAGAAGAGACATATCACATGGCCTCAATTACTAATGCCTTTAAATAAATAGGTCCACTCCTAGGTTTCAATGTCGCCATAGACACTAAGTTTTGGGCTTTTGTGCGTATTTTGGACACTTTCTTAACCTTATGCCAACCGGCCCGTGAGGATCGGCATAAATTTCTATGCGTTTTATTGCCCAAAGGCGGAGACGTCCACTTTTTCACGTTCAAAATTATAAATATAATTTTATTTTAATTACCATGATTAATGTTTTTATTTACTTTGAATCCTAAATATAAAGATATATTAAAAAAGAAAGCGATTCTTCAATTGTTTTTTCGATTACCTTGTTAAAACCATCATTTTTTTTTAAGGGTGGAATGTTTTTTAAATTCTAATCAAGATTCCGATCAAAAGAGCGTATTAATAGATTTTGTTAGAAAATGTTTTGGATAAACATTTTGCATGATCTTTTGAAATGTCCAATTTTTTAAGTGGACACTCTACCCATCATTACCCATCATTAGGGATACATGAAAGCTTCAAGTGTCTCTGATGATGATGGGTGGAGTGTCCACTTGTTGGACGATTCAAAAGATTATACACAATCTTTATCTAGAACATTTTCTAATATCAATTGTCCCTGATGATGATGAGTGGAGTGTCCACTCAAAACATTGGATGATTCAAAAGATCATACACAATGTTTATCTAGAACATTTTCTAACACGATGACCTTGTTAGATACATATGTAAAATATTGACATCAACATACTCGGAGTAGGAATAACAAGGAATATTGAAAATACTGTGAAAAAATGATACTTACAATATTTGGTGAAAATAGGGAGATATTTTATTTAGAAGCATATATGGGGAGGGGGTATTAACATTTGAATTTTGGGAGGTAGAAATAAAATTAGATGTATTCTTTAGTACCCTATGAAGGCACATCGTATGCCATAGGTTCAATGAGTGAACCCTTGCGAAATCTTTTAATGTTTTTTTAGACATTTAAAATTATGTTTTATGTAGAATTATATAATTTTTTCCATTTTCATTGGTAGAGGTAGTTTGATTAGATCATTTTGAATTTTACTTGTCATGGATTTTGGAAGGAAAACAAGAAAAAAATAATGAAATTGCATAGGATGGCAAGGTGATAGATGGTGATTTTAATTCTCTTAGGGTTCACACTCTCCTCCTCCCAATTCTCATCACATCCAACCATATCCATTCTATGTTTATTCTTCTCATCCCCCTCCATGCGTTCATCACTTTCTTTACATTTTCATTCCCCATCCAATCTATTTTCTATATTCATATTTGTAGCTCGTTGTGAGGTACAACATTCATGATTCAAACCTCTTATTATCCACATGTATCTTTGGAAGAGTAAGGAAGTTCCTCTACCAAGAAAGTCTTGTCGATCCTTGACTAACATATATAGGCTGCCAAATTTGTAGAAGCTACAAGTAACCACCAGAATTTCGACTATAGTTTTGGCATCTATCTACTTTGACTTGAGGGTAAACTAACACGTATAAAAACTAATGAATCCTTGTTCAATTTCCTCTATCTTTGTTTAATATATGTGCTTGGGTTATCCTAAAATTTGCCTCTATTCCATCCTCTTTTCATTCCGAGTCTTAATTATTTATTCTACAACAGGGTTTGATAAATGACCACTTACCAATCTTCCCTTTCTCTTACAAGCATTTACTAAACCCTTGTGTATATCCCTCTCTTCATCATTTTTTCCTTTAGAGTTTTTGAAACTAATTTTTATTGCATGCATTTCCCTTGCTTCATATTGCACATTCACTTAGTAAAGTGTCCTACCTCTATGCTTGTTCTAGTAGATAGAACTTCTCTAGCTAGTGTTGATGCAACCTCCATATTTTTCCCTTCTCTCTTTCTCCTAACAACCTTTGTGAAGTTATGAAGCATATCTGATTTATCTTCATTAATTTCATTACCCTTGGATTCAACTTTCTCTTTTCCTTCTTGTTTGGAAATTCTTTGTATTCCTTGTTTTCTTCTCTCGCCTTTTTGTTAGACTTGTCCTTCATCTTCTACTTAATGTACTATCTTGTTTTTTCCTTGAGCATCAAAACAAATACTAAACTCATTTTATTTGCAAACATTTCACCATTTTCAAGTTCAATATTTTGTGATGTCCCACTTCTAAAAGCATTGGATAACATAGTCTTCCTCTTTCTATATTATCTAGGTATGACCTTTTTGTTCTGCTATATGCTCCTTAATTACTTGATTAGGATTGATGTCCGACGACATTGACTACATTGCTTTAATATCCAATTCAACATCAATGCCAATATTATACATGCTTAATGACTATCTACAAATAAGAATTTTTTTCCATCTGTTGTTCAAAAACTTCTCCTAAATTCAAGGGCACTTTCTCACCTTGGCATTTAAAGCAACGCTCTAGTTCTTGTGAAGACCACAATTCTCACCCAATTATTTCCTTTATGAACATCTAGAGACCATAGTAGATTTACCCCTTTAGATAAGGTATCCCTTGTTCTTTGAACTTTGATCACCACTTTATTTTCTTGTCCATGTAGTGCACTAGAAGTCACAATGATATTAGATTTTGAACAACATGAGTTAGCTAGCTTTTGCAAGCCCAATGATAGAAGATTTTTATTGTCTCTTCCAATATCTACATCCTTACTATTTGGGACTAAAGAACACTTCATACCATAATATTTGGTTGCTTTTCTTAGAATTTGTTGCAACTTTAACCCTCTAGTTCTAGATGACGAAATAACGAAGCCATTTATATTAAAAAACTGGCATCCACCTTCATTGGGTTGGCTCTCAACCCAATTGAAAACTCTGATTTTTTCCTTTGGATTTTTTCATTCCATGAAGTGAGTGACATTTTGAGTTCCCCTTGCACTCAATGGCCAAGAGTATGATAATTAGATAAAGGCTAGGAATGAGTATTTAAAATGGCTACTCGTGAGGAAATAATACTAAACTAGTATAGATCCATGTTAACTTTAGTACCATAAACATACTATATCATGGTTTTATTTAAAAGGGCTATACCTGTGAATCAAATATGCAAATAGTTTGTGACAATAGTTTTTCCTCTCCAATAAAATTTGCTTCTTTAACTATTTGCACTACGAGATATGTGGCGAAGAAACAATGTTTATATGACATTGTTTTAACGTTTACACATAAAAATAGCCCTTTCAAGAAAATTGTCTTATTTTACTTTACAAAACTTTGAAATCATTTTTCAAATGTCACTATATTAACATCCTTAATAAATCTTGTTAGTATATTAACATTTAGATATGCTGATGGGTCAATCAGTTTGTGATATATGTCTCTCCCATAGACATCATTTTAATGGGGTCTCTAAAAGTCATCAAACTAATTCTTTGGAAGTTGCTAACTCACAATGTATAACAATGGATACCTGGAAAAATACTTTTTATGAACATTTATATTGTGGAAATTTTGATGTGGTAGGAATCAAACTAACACTTAGGCATTGATAAATTGTTGTTCTAGTGGAGAAATTGAAGAAAAAATGAAAATATGATAATGTTAACAAGATAGTTTCTCTATGTAATCCCCATTCCATGTTGCTTTAATTCTTCCATGTAAAAAACATTTGATAGTTTCTCTATGTAATCCCCATTCCATGTTGCTTTAATTCTTCCATGTAAAAAACATTTCTAGTGATGTTTAAGAGTGTTGCCAGTAGTCTCAATCTCAAGATAAGTTGTAGTAGCTCAACAATGTTGAATATTCTTCAATGGCGTCGAGCTACTTTGGCCATATATGGGCCACTATTACTTTTCTTGAACTCAAGACCATAAGAAAACCTATTCTGGATTGCTGGCGCAAGTAATTTTTGAAAGGAAAAACAAAATACTATGAGATGTGAATTGCATAGAAAAACACGTAGGGAAATAAATAAAATTATCTTGGGCATGATTTGAGAGAGAATTCTTCATCACGTTTCTCTATTTCTTTTTTCCTACAAAAGTAAAATGTAACTGCATTACAATCACTTATATCACCATTTTAAATCATTTTACTATGTGCATCGTTGATACATATAACATAAGACAATAAATTTTAGTAGAAGCATCTATCCATTCATTTTATGTCAATAAATTTAGTAGATGTAAAAAAAAAATATTGTATTAAAGGATGAACCTATCAAAATGTCTTTATATTCATTCTTTGGCTAAGTCAAAATTTTACTTTCAACGAGGCACTTCTAAAGTGATTATGAAATTCAAATGGGAGATAAAAGGCCTACCACACCTTTATTTACAAACATGTTTATACTTGCATCATTCTTTAGATGAGTCAAATTTTTTCTTTTAACAAGGCACTTCTTAGGCGATTCTAGAGCATAAGCACTTATGTTCACAATAGAGTTTATGCTTGGATGTTTCTAGTGAGAGAGTGATGTAAGTACAAACATGTTTGTAAATAGAGGTGTGGTATGCATTCTAAATTTTGATTTCATTTCATAATCACTCCATAAGTGCCCAATTTAAAGAAAAAAATCGACTTAGCTAAAGAAGGATGCAAGTACAAACACTAAAGTGTGGTAGGATTTCTATATTTTTTTTGCATTTCATATTTAATCCAAGATTCAATTATTCTCTTGGATAATAATAAAACACCATTATTGAATACTTAAAATATACAAATAACTTAAATTAAAATCCACCCACTCCCAATAAATACATAATGAGTCACAAAATAAAATTTATATATA
>JASDQU010102294.1:37894-48510 GCA_032191745.1 Picea mariana | reverse complement strand
AATTGGATCGGTACCCATTGGAGAGGGACCCGGAGACGTAGCCCAGTGAAGGGGGTGAACTCCGTTAACAACTTCTGCGTTTGTGACTCTTTTCTGCTGTTCTCATCTTTGATTTGCTATTTTCTCATTGTTGTCCAGTTTTCTTTTCATTTCAGTTTACAGTTGTCATTTAAATATGTTAAATGCTGCTTTATATGCTGAGCAAATTGACTATGAGCATTCATAAAACTTTTTAATGCACACAAGTTGAGATCCGACGGATCACTAGCCTACATCAACACTCTTCGAGGATAATATTGGTGGATACTAGGAGGAGACTTCAACATCAACCTCACCCTAGAGGGAAAAAGTGGGGGCATAAAATGCTTGGAATAGGACAACAACAAGTTTTGCCACCTCATAGATAGTCTTAACCTAATATATGTGGAGACCAGGAATGGACCCTACACTTGGACCAATAAGCGAACAGGGACTCAACACATTGCAAGTTGCCTAGATCGCTATCTAATTTCGTATAATATAATTCTTGAAGGCCCAATTATTGAAGCAGTCAGCCTACCCAAGGTCGAATCAGACCACTGGCCAGTCTAGCTCTAGTTGGAAACAGTGGCAACACCAAAGTTCAAACATTTCCACTTCGAGAAATTATGGCTAACCCATCCAAACTTCGTGGAACTTTCCTGAACCTAGTGGGCCAATGAAAAAAATGAACATGGAATGCGGATGTACAAATTCCAGCAACGCTTGAAGAATTTCAAACAATATCTAAGGGACTGGAACAAAAATTATTTTAGGGACATTTTTCTTGCAAAAAAATACCTAGAACAACGTATCGAGGAGGTACAGCGAGAGTCCATGGTCTCAGGATACTCGGAAGCCTTGCTACAGGAGGAAATGACTCTAAAGAAGAAACTTGAGGAAAGACACAAACATGAGGAGATCCTTTGGAGACAAAAATCTTGAGTTCAATGGCTTAAGGAGGGGGGAAAAAACAAAAAAATCTTCCACCACTTCATGATCCACAGAAGGTACATAAATCGCATAAAAAATATTGAGGACTCGTAGGGTAATACTCTTATAGACAATGCAAATATAGAAGAGGAGTTGGTAAGATACTACAAATAAATTCTCTCAGAACCCCTTGTGGATAGGACGCCAACCATCATAAGAATCACTCGGCATATCCCCACCCTTATCACCGCAGATCAGAATGATGCCCTCGTGAGATCGATAACACAAGAAGAAGTGGACCAGGCCATTAAGGAAATTCCACCGAGTAAGGCCCCTAGGTCGGATGGATTCACCATGAATTTCTTCCATTACTGCTGGTCAATGGTTCATGAAGAGGTTTGTGCACTGGTGGAGGAATCCATAACCTCAAAGCAGGTACTATCATCTCTTAATGCCACCTTCCTCACTCTGATCCCTAAAGAAGAGTGTGTTACCAATCCAAAACAGTTTCGGTTGATTGCGCTCTGTAATGTCATCTACAAGATAATAAAAAAATTCATATCTCTCAGGCTCAAACCTATACTCCCTTGCATCATTTCCAAGGAACGGTCAGGCTATGTGGAGGGGTGACACATCATGTACAACATAATTCTGGTGCATGAAATCATTCAATCGCTCGAGACTACCTGCACTCCAGGTATGCTCATAAAAATTGATCTTTCTAAATAATTTGATGAACTAAGCTGGAAATGCATGCATTCATTCCTCTCAGCCTTTGGGTTCAGTTTAGATTGGATAGAATCGATCATGAAACTCACCTCTTATGAATTTTTCTCCATCTTATTCAATGGGGTCCCCTCTAATCCCTTCTCCCCTTCACAAGGCATACGCCAAGGAGACCCACTCTCACTCTTCCTCTTTGTGATCATGGCAGAAGGGTTAGGGAAGTATTTATCTGCCTCAATTGCCAATGGAACCCTGCAAGGCCTCTCCATTCATGGGCTCCAACTGGAAACCTACCATAGCCAATTTATTGACGATACCTTGCTCCTAAACACCCCCACTGCAAGGGAAGCAGCTAAGCTTTGCACTATACTCTCATATTTTAGTGAAGTCTCTGGGACCATTTTTAAACTAGAGAAATAAGAGCTCTTATTCTTCAACATGCCAATAACAATTCAATGGTACATATCCCATCTCCTTGACATCCCCAAGTGCTCCCTTCCATCTAAATACCTTGTCTTACCCCTAACAGACTCTGTAGCTTGTAATACCTCTTGGAATTCCCTTATCCTCTCAATATCCAATCACCTTATCTCCTGGACCTTTAGAAACCTTAACCTCCCTGTGAGGCTTGTCCACCTGAAATCGTTGCTTGAAGTCATCCCAGCCTACATATTTTTGTCTCTCACAACCCCACAAATTGTCATAAAAATCATAAGGAATCTTAAAAGGATCTTCCTCTGGGATGGCCACAAACAGGGAAAACCCTTGGCCTTGTTCAGTTGGGATAATATTTGAAAAACCACATCCCTAGAGGGCTTGGGGCTCCGCGACCCTAGGAAACTTAACAGCGTAATGGGAGCGAAAATCTGGTGGTGGTGGCTCAAATATCCTCATGAACTTTGGGTGCGACTCTAGTAGAAAAAATATACTCTGATTCTACAACAAGAATAACTCATAAGGCTCAACGATAAGATCCAATGCTCCAATATTTGGAATGCATCCTAGCGCAATCACCCACTCATTCAAAAACACACATTTTTGGAAGTAAGAAATGGTCGAAGTGCATAGTTCTGGACAGATGTCTGGCAAAAACTCCCTCCCTTGCAATATCTAGAAATTTTGTCCCCCTACCAGACCCACCTTCAAGACTTAATAGATCTCAAAGTAGCATACCTATGGCTCAACACCCAACACAATACCCCCTCGCACGGTTGGAAAATGCTACCTCAGTATCTTCATCTAATGGGCAATGTCGAGATGCAACCTTGGCAAGAAACAATGGATAATAGGAAAATTTGTATTTGCACGAACAAGGATATCCTCCATTGGGGATACTCCACAATGGGCACTTTTACGATTAAGGAGGCCTATCAAATTCAAGAGAAATTTCACACAAAAGAAAAGATCACATTGGGAACATAATATGGAAGATGAAACTCTAGCCAAAGGTTTCTACCTTTCTTTGGCTCCTGGTACAGAATAGTCTCCTTAGTTGGGACAACCTACGGAAGAGAGGCTTTATTGGGCCCTCCATATGCCATATATTCAACCAACAAGAAGAAACCACGGAACACATATTCAATCAATGTCAGGTTAGTAATCAGATCTAGGACCAAGCCACTATCATCATGAGGGAAACAAAGCGTGTCAGAACCAGCATTCCAAGTACTTTAAGAAATTGGGGCTTTGGGGATTATAAAAGCCCGATTCTAAATAGAATCTGACAATTTATGCCGGGTCTTATCATTTGGTAACTTTGGAAAGAGAGAAACAGGTGCATCTTCCACTCTCAACCCTCTCGCCTCTCTGATGTTTGGGACAGAAGTACAGCTATAATTTGGGAAACAATTCAAATCCAGTCTTGGAATCTAGAGGACATCCCAGATGCCCCTCCAGAATTAAACATTCTCACCACCTGGAAAAAAATCAACCCAAAGATGCCTCACTGTCTCTCAAACCCCCCCCCGCCCCTCCAGCACGATGCTCCATTATCTGGGGGTGCCCCCCCATAGGGTTTTGGAAGTTAAATTTCTATGGAGCATCCAAGGGTAATCCAGGAGCAGCAGGATTCGAAGCAGTCATCAGAGACAGTACATGGAAAACCAATTGCCTCAAGGCAGGATTTCTGGGATATGACACGAATAGCTCAGCCAAGCTCTGGTGCCTCATAAAAGGCCTCCAACTATCCCTTATCCTTAACTTGTATCCCCTAATATTAGAAGGAGACTAACAAATCATCATCTCTCTGGTCACAAAAGTTATCTAGGGTTTATATTCAGAAAAAATCACACCAATTTGGTGCCGCACAAGTCCCCTCTCTCTTATACAAGCCTCACTACTTCCTCCCATCACTCGCATCCCATCACACATCAAAAGGGAGGCCAAAAAAGTAGCATATCGACTAGAAAATGAAGGTGTCAAAACCCAGGCAGAGATCCTCATCCTTAATACCCTAGACCATCAAGACTCACAACTCCTACAACAGTGCCAAGAACTTGCTCTACAGGACTGCCTCTCCCCGAATGGGGTGACAAATCAGCCACACACATCAACGGAAGGGGAGATTACGAGAGAAGTTAAATCCCCTCACTGCCACCCTCCTCCCTGTCCAGTCGTGATTTTTAGTCTGCATGAGCGCCAAGGTTTAGTGCATTGGGCCCTAATGGAGGCTCAGGCTCATCTCTTTGGCTTCAGTACAATTTTGGTTATGGACATTACACCTGCACTAATTTCTACCAGAGCCATCAATGCCTCTTACCTCCTGGTCTTTTCATCGTGTGGGAAGTTCTATATTGGGCACTTGGGCCCAAAGAACAACAACATTCCTCTAGCTCTGCTCCAAGATTTATCTTACTCTGCCAGAATTTTAGTCTGTCTAGTGCTCTTCTCAGCCATGCCACGAGAAAGAGGCAAGCCTACTATAGCCAATTTGGCTGACACAACCACCCAGGGCCTACCTCTTGAGCTCTCATACCAGGTAGGGACCATCTGTGTTCTTCTGGGAAAAATTGGCTTGCACAGGCTCCACCAGAGCCTCATCCTCCCAGTACAGAGGGTCTCCATGGCATACACTACAACCTGAGACATGCCTCTTGAGCTCACATACTATGAGGGGACCTTATGGGTTCCTCTGGTCAGAATTGGTTTGAACAAGATCAACCAAAGCGTTTTCCTCCCAGTACAAAGGGTCTCCATGGTGGATGCTCAGTGGAAGAAGAAATTCATCCTAGTTGGGAGGAATTGTTGCCTTTCATGTAGTCAACTGCCCCGGAGAACCATCCTGCCACCTGCACCACTATTCCTTTTCAGGAGTCAGTTGCTACGGGTTGTAATGTGAAAGAAGAACTATTACCTCCGGAGGAACACTCGAGACAAAATTCAGCTGCCACCATGGATGAAGACCCTGTCACAGACTCTGATGCTTCAAATGACTCCATTGTTTCCACCATGGATGAAGACCAAGCTCAATATGAACATAGTCACCCAGCTCCATACTCCTACAGACTCATGGAAGACCACCTGGTCTTAATCTTTGAGATGAGAAGGGACCTGGCAGAGCAGCACCACCACCAAAGTTTCTTCAACAAATGTATGGATGCCCTATATGATTCCCTTTCAAGCGATCCTGATAAGAGTCATTGCCTGACTTGCTTCCAGCCCTTCACCTTCAGACTCCATCAAGATGGACGCCCGGGCTTGCCCCATGTCTACCATTCTCACAAGTTTTTTTTTTCTCTAGTTTAATGGCTAAGTTTTTGCAATTTTTGCATACCATAGTCTCTGGTTCAAGTTCGATAGGTGGTCAAGGCACTCAATCCACCACCTGCTTTGGTTTCCACGCTAGTGGGATTCTTTGGCTTGCGCACTGTGCGCATGCTTCCTTTATTGTTTCAGTGCATGTCAATTTTTTGACCAGTTGTATAGTTTTTACCCCTTGGATATGCATTTTTGGTGTTGTAGGTGAACTAATAGGTGTTTGGAGATGTTGTATTTCTGTAACCATTTGCATGCGATGTTGCGGATGAAATTCCAGTGATAACAGATGCCCCCTAATGTGTGAGGTTAGGAGCATACGTATAGCCAAAATACATCAATGTTTCTTCTACTAAGAGTACCATTGTAATGAAGAGTGTTGATAAGAACTGCAAGAGTGATCTTGTTGGAGAGAGAGGGGAAACCGTGGGACCCAAACCTTTCTCTAGGCAGAGAAATAAAATCTGTATAAAAATGAGGTGGGCATGCCCCATGCTCGTGTCATGTAACTCAAAAATGTAAGACAACAATTGAAGTTGTATACTTATGTAGACAACTGCAACGCCCTCTGGGGTGGTTTGATAATGGAAAATGACAATTATGATGGTGAACATACTCTGAAAAGAGGCAAAGACACTTGTAATAAGTGTTGATGACTCAAAGGCATTGATGGCCTAGAAAATTTATAGGTCTTCGACTAGTATAAAACAACTGCAATAGTCTCATAGTAAGACCCATCGTAACATGAGATTGTGTTGAATTCGAATGTTATGGGGGTCAACAATAGGAGAGAGAAATGATGGTTCTCTATGTGTCATCTGAGACTCCTCATTTTAAAGGTAATGAGAGTCAAGATACTGTCACCCTTCTGGAAACTGTGTTGATGTCGAAAGAAAGGGAGACGCGACTCCAATAAGAAAAAGGGCTTCATGAAATCCACTAGATAAGATCAGGAACTGATAAGAAACATGAAAGAAGTCAAGACGTGGTGAGAATCAATGCTTCCCTTGGTTGGGGGTATGTTTGAAGGGTGATTGGAACAAACTGTGAAACTGTATCTAGCATCAGGGGAACGATGAGACATGGGGTTAAACTGTTCTAGAGGCGTGACAAAGTGGAAAAACTCAGAGATCAAGGGTACATGGACTGTGGGATACTCGGGGTTTTATGGATGATGTCAATATGAGTAGAGGATAGTGAATGACCCAACCAAGGGTGACATGTGTTTCTTTGCCGGAAAAAACAAGGTCGTCAAGGGTGACAACAAAAAGCTAAGTAAATGCTGGAAACAAAGGCTTTTTACAATTACCAAATAAATAAAGAATAATTGGGGATGAGTGTACAAATACAAAAATGGTTGCCCCAGTGCAAGATGGCTTGGCCTGTGAGGGCGCAAGTTGTGTGAAGAACTAGTGGAGGGTGAGGGCCCCATGTGTGGGTTTCTGTATGAGGTAAATCAATGGATGGAAATCTGCATATGGGAAAACTGATAGTGGATGAAATGGAGGGTTAATGATACTGTGGAGGCGCAGTCAAAAATAGAACCGTGATGAGGTAACCGGTGAGTCCATTGGGAAAGCTAGAAAAATGATGAGAAGGAGTATGTGGCTTATTCTCAGATATGCGTAAGACTATCAGGACTCCCATCCCTAGGAGGTGAAAGAAGCATGAATGTCAAAGTACCAAGGGGAACTATCAATGGGACAACTCATGTGGGGGAGAGTGCTACCGGGTAATAGTATTGCAGAACTGGATGTAGGGACCCTAAAGGTGAATGTCAGAGGGTGTGACTGGGAAATGCAATTGGTATTCAGAGGGAATGATTACATGCCAGTGTCGAACATATACCTAAAGGGGTTGCACTGGTTGTGATGATTGAGTACCTTCACACATTAAAACCGAATACCTGACGTGAAAAATATCTAATGATAAAGAACATATAACAAGTATTTGATAATTTTGAACATGATCATGCGTACTTGGACGTGACGTGAGAAGAAGGATCCTATATATGGGTGGTGGGCCCACAATGCCACCTCATTTGCACTGACATGATTGGTGATCTGGCGAGAGTGTTGTGAGGTGATTTGGAAGATTACGGGAGATTGGGGCTATCGATCAGGTGGGTGAAAGACCTCTTGTGAGAGGAAAAGTGATTGATGATGGAGCACATTCCATGGGAAATCAGGGGTAGTGAGTTCCTCCAGGATATCTTCGTCGCAGTGATAAATGAGAGAATACAGGGGATTTGTGGAGGTGATATGGGTGATTGTCGTAGTAAGATTGTCCTCCAGTGATGAAGATGTAGAGGGGATATCACAACCATGGGGAAATGGCTCGCTTGACATAAACCAAATGTCCAGACACTGTGGGGGGTAAACTGTGGTAGGGGGTAAGATTTCTTGGGGGAAATGAACCGAAGAATTGGGAGGATTTGGGGGAACATCCTCAGATATTCTATCCATGAACCATGAAGGGATGGGAAGTGACTCAGGTTCATGGGAGGTGATGTGAACAATAGTTGGATAAGGAATAGGGGGAATCACTTGCATCACAGGAGGTGAGGTGTTCGAAGGATTTTGGATAAGGGCCATTTGATGATGCCTATATTCAATGATCGAAGAACACTGGTGCGTGAAGTGATCAAGGGATTCACAAAGAGAGAAAGGACACCACATCCGTTCGTTGACTAATATCGAGACATAATGGATGTCGGTAATGTGGGTACTTGACAACTTGGGTGGAGAGGGATCTTGCTGAAAGGTTTGGCGTACAGTCGTTAGTGTCTGTCAAAACTAAGGTAGAGCTGGGAAATGATGATTATAGTGGTCATATTCTAAATAGATGGCATGCAAGAATTTGGTTTTCATCCCTTTACTGCGTATGGTAGAGGATGTTGTGGTAGTACTAGGTAGGATTGGTGAAGTGATGAGCGATGTGGTTTCTCATGGGAGTTGGATCAGATTGCATAACTAGGGAAGAGAAGGACATCTATTAGTGGGGTGTCCCTCTCATTCGCATAGTGCACAAGGAGGTTGAACTCGAGGAGGGAGTGGAGCGGTGGGCTCTTTCTTCTTTCGCCTTCCCCTAGCCATAGTGGTGGTGCTGGCGATTGGGGGTGAGGGTGGTGTGGTCGGGGCAAGTACTAGAATCTGCATCGAGATTCCCTTTGATTGGGGAGGGAGGGATGGTTGAGGAACCATCGCGGGTGGGTGTAGATACCATATCGGAATGATGAGAACCATGTTTGGAAGGGTAAGCAGGGCTACTACCTAAAATGCGTGTACGCTCAGTGGGGGTAGAAGAAATGGATTTGATTGATGGCTTGGGGGATTTTTTCCCAAACTGGGATTTGCCCTTGGGGAAGGGTGAAATCAGGGATAAGTGATGTCATAGGGTTCTCAAGTAATTCTTGAGGTATAAGTTCTTCAATTGGTTGGACGTCGAGGGGTGGAGAAGCCTCAGTGGAAGGAATGGTATCTCCAGTTTTAGTTCCATTGGAAGATACGACACACACTTGTGTTGAGGGGTGTATGAGAGGTGGTGCTCCATGGTATGCCCCTAGTAAGGTTGGGTCCTTCAAAATTTTCGGGCCCATATCCATGAGTGGATATGCGTCAGAACTAGTGTGGATGAGAGCTAAGATGTTATCGATGTTGGAGGAGTGATTAGGCTCATAATGTGAAACCTGGTCGATGGTGATGATTTTCCCATTGTGGGGGAACATCATCATTCTAAACACAGAAGAGGTCATTGCCTTCATAGTGTACATTTAGCTACGTCCAAACAAGATGTTGTAATCAAGTGGGGCATCGATAACCTCAATGTTGATAAGGATGGTTTTTGCTTCAAGTTCAATGGGGACATTTTGAAAGAGCCCTTCAGGGGAGGATGGTCCACCATCATAGGCTCTTAAAGTGATGGCAAATGGTATTAGCTTATGGGAGCCAATTTTATGCCATAAAATTTTGGACATGATGCATGTGGATGCACCTTCATCAATGATACATCGATGAACCATGATGTTTTGAATCTTAACGAGTATCTGGAAAGATACCAAAGTAGGGAGACAAGGTTCCCCACAATATAGATCAAATGTGATGATTCTAGTATCAGCTGGGTCAACTGCCCCCAAGGTTGAAAGCAAGTATTTCCATTGATTTGAATAGGTTTACAGGACTTGCAATATGGACATGGCTGCAAGAGATTGCACCAACTCATCGACCAGACTATAATTGTGTGTCGCCCTAGCCTGAAGGTTGTTGACACTTCGTCGTAATGGGATGCAATGGATACAAATGGTGGGTTCAATGTTAGGGCATGGAATCAACAACGGTTGTCCGGTTGTAGTTGGATATGCTTCCAAAGTGGTAGGAGTAGCTTCAGGGGATGCACTGTATTGACGACTGCGTGTTTTCAAAAGAACTTCTTCTTCGCTAGTGAGGAGGATATTGCGATCTGTCGGGTTTCCAGGGTTTTGATACTATTCCATTTGTGGTGGGGTAGGATGCATCTCCTATTGGGTATTCATCACACCTTGGTGTGGAATAAGGTTTTTCAACACATCCGGGGGTGGATGTTTCAAATAATGTTGTGGGTCCTGTTGAGGGGCAAGTAGCGATGGGGGACGTGGCCTGTTCATGGAGTCTTTCATATGTTTGAAGTCGGAAATTTGGGGGCAATGGTGAGTATAATGACCATGTTCACCGCAAAGAGAACAAGGGAAGTTCATTCGGAGGTTGTTGTTGTTGTTCCTCTCTTGGAATTTGTTGTTATTTTCCCCTTGGGGGTTCTATTTACCCTGGTTCTGGTTGCCCCCAGCAGGTTGGTTTTATTGGGGGTTATTTCCCCCTGGTCCTTTGTTATTATTTTTTTGGTTTTTTACTTTATTTTTGGCATTATTCGACTGATGGGCCGGATTTTCCATATTCATTTTTTCAAAATTTTGAAATTGTTGAATGGGAGAGGGCTGAAAAAATTTAACACCGGCGTGTGGTTGTCCTTGTGGAGGAATAATCGGTTGTGGAGGACCAGGAAATGGAAAATACAGATTGTTTTGTGGCAATGATTCATAGGGGGCATAGGAAGGCTTAGCGCTTTCATTAGTGCCCAGGTTATAAGCTAAGGTAGAGGGGGTACCATAACTTGGTTGAGAGGTCGGGCGCATCATGGGTGCCGACAAGCGT
>JASDQU010102294.1:23622-37844 GCA_032191745.1 Picea mariana | reverse complement strand
ATGGAACACGGATGTACAAATTCCAACAACACTTGAAGAATTTCAAACAATATCTAAGGGACTGGAACAAAAATTCTTTTGGGACATTTTTCTTGCAAAAAAATCCCTAGAACAATGTCTCAAGGAGGTACAACAAGAGTCCATGGTCTCGGGCTACTCGAAATCCTTGCTACAGGAGGAAACGACTCTAAAGAAGAAACTTGAGGAAAGACACAAACATGAGGAGATCCTTTGGAGACAAAAATTTCAAGTTCAATGGCTTAAGGAGGGGGAAAAAAACAAAAATTTCTTCCACCGCTCCATGATCCACAGAAGGTACATAAACCGCATAACAAATCTTGAGGACTCATAAGGTAATAATCTTATGGACAATGTAAATATAGAAGAGGAGTTGGTAAGATACTACAAATAAATTCTCTCAAAACCCCTTGTGGATAGGACGCCAACCATCATAAGAATCACTCGACATATCCCCACCCTTATCACCACAGATTAGAATGATGCCCTCATGAGATTGATAACGCAAGAAGAAGTGCACCAGGCCATTAAGGAAATTCCAGCAGGTAAGGCCCCTAGGTCGAATGGCTTCACCATGAATTTCTTCCATTACTGTTGGTCAATGGTTCATGAAGAGGTTTGTGCACTGGTGGAGGAATCCATAACCTCAAAGCAGATACTATCATCTCTTAATGCCACCTTCCTCACTCTGATCCCTAAAGAAGAGTGTGTTACCAATCCAAAACAGTTTCGGTTGATTGCTCTTTGTAATGTCATCTACAAGATAATAAAAAAAGTCATATCTCTCTAGCTCAAACCTATACTCCCTTGCATCATTTCCAAGGAATAGTCAGGCTATGTGGAGGGGTGATACATCATGTACAACATAATTCTGGTGCATGAAATCATTCACTCGCTCAAGACTACCTACACTCTAGGTATGCTCATAAAAATTGATCTTTCTAAATACTTTGATAAACTAAGCTAGAAATACATGCATTCATTCCTCTCAGCCTTTGGGTTCAGTTCAGATTGGATAGAATCGATCATGAAACTCACCTCTTATGAATTTTTCTCCATCTTATTCAATGTTGTCCCCTCTAATCCCTTCTCCCCTTCACAAGGCATACGCCAAGGAGACCCACTCTCACTCTTCCTCTTTGTGATCATGGCAGAAGGGTTAGGGAAGTATTTATCTACCTCAATTGCCAATGGAACCCTGCAAGGCCTCTCCATTCATGGGCTCCAACTGGTAGCCTACCATAGCCAATTTGTTGATGATACCTTGCTCCTGAACACCCCCACTGCAAGGGAAGCAACTAAACTTTGCAGTGGGGCTTTCCCCTAACAGACTCTGTAGCTCGTAATACCTCTTGGAATTCCCTTATCCTCTCAATATCCAATCACCTTAGCTCCTGGACCTTTAGAACCCTTAACCTCCCTGTGAGGCTTTTCCACCTGAAATCGTTGCTTGAAGTCATCTCGGCCTACATATTTTCATCTCTCACAACCCCACAAATTGTCATAAAAATCATAAGGAATCTTAAAAGGACCTTCTTTTGGGATGGCCACAAACAGGGAAAACCCTCAGCCTTGTTCAGTTGGGATAAGATTTGAAAAACCACATCCCTAGGGGACTTGGGGCTCTGCAACCCTAGGAAACTTAACAGTGTAATGGGAGCGAAAATCTGGTGGTGGTGGCTCAAATATTCTCATGAACTTTGGGTGTGACTCTGGCAGAAAAAATATAATCTGATTCTACAACAAGAAGAACTCATAAGGCTCAATGATCAGATCCAATGCTCCAACATTTGGAATGCATCCTAGAGAAATCGCCCACTCATTCAAAAACACGCATTTTTGGAAGTAAGAAATGGTCGAAGTTCACAGTTCTGGACAGATTTCTGGAAGAAACTCCCTCCCTTGCAATATCTGGAAATTTTGTCCCCCTACCAAACCCACCTTCAAGACTTAATAGATCTCAAAGTAGCATACCTATGGCTCAACACCCAACACAACACCCCCTGGAACAGTTGGAAAATGCTACCTCAATATCTTCATCTAATGGACAATGTCGAGATGCAACCTTGGCAAGAAACAATGGATAATAGGAAAATTTGTATCCGCACGAACAAGGATATCCTCCATTGGGGATACTCCATAGCGGGCACTTTTACGATCAAGGAGGCCTATCAAATTCAAGAGAAATTTCACACAGAAGAAAAGATCACATTTGGAACATAATATGGAAGATGAAACTCTAGCCAAAGGTTTCTACCTTTCTCTGGCTCCTGGTACAGAATAGTCTCCTCAGTTGGGACAACCTACGGAAGAGAGGATTTATTGGGCCCTCCATATGCCATCTATTCAACCAACAAGAACAAACCATGGAACACATATTCAATCAATGTCAGGTTAGTAATCAGATCTAGGACCAAGCCACTATCATCATGAGGGAAACAAAGCATGTCAGAACCAACATTCCAAGTACTTTAAGAAATTGGGGCTCTGGGGATTATAAAATCCCGATTCTAAATAGAATCTGACAATTTCTCTTGGGTCTTATCATTTGGTATCTTTGGAAAGAGAGAAACAGGTGCATCTTCTACTCTCAACCCTCTCACCTCTCTGATGTTTGGGATAGAACTACAGCTATCATTTGGGAAACAATTCAAATCCAGTCTTGGAATCCAGAGGACATCCTAGATTCCCCTCCAGAATTAAACATTCTCACCACGTGGAAGAAAATCAACCCAAAGACGCCTCTCTGTCTCTCAAACCCCCCCGCCCCTCTAGCACGATGCTCCATTATCTAGGGGTGCCCCCCCGTAGGGTTTTGGAAGTTAAATTTCTATGGAGCATCCAAGGGTAATCCAGGACCAACAAGATTCGAAGCGGTCATCAGAGATAGTACATGGAAAACCAATTGCCTCAAGGCAGGATTTTTGGGATATGACACAAATAGCTCAGCCGAGCTCTGGTGCCTCATAAAAGGCCTCCAACTATCCCTTATCCTTAACTTGTATCCCCTAATAGTAGAAGGATACTAACAAATCATCATCTCTCTGGTCACAAAAGTTATCTAGGGTTTAGATTCGTAAAAAATCACACCAATTTGGTGCCTCACAGGTCCCCTCTCTCTTCTACAAGCCTCACTACTTCCTCCCATCACTCGCATCCCCTCACACATCAAAAGGGAGGCCAAAAAAGTAGCATATCGACTAGAAAATGAAGGTGTCAATACCCAAGCAGAGATCCTCGTCCTTAATACCCTAGACCATCAAGACTCGCAACTCCTACAACAGTGCCAAGAACTTGCTCTACAGGACTGCCTCTCCCCGAATGGGGTGACACATGGGCCACACACATCAACGGAAGGGGAGATTATGAGGGAACTTAAATCCCCTCGCCGCCACCCTCCCCCCTGTCCAGTCGCGATGGTTAGTCTGCATGAGCACTAAGGTTTAGTGCATTGGGCCCTAATGGAGGCTCAAGCTCATCTCCTCGGCTTCAGTACAATTTCGGTTATGGACATTACACCTGCACTAATGTCTACCAGAGCCATCAATGCCTCTTACCTCCTGGTCTTTTCATCGTGCGGGAAGTTCTATATTGGGCACTTGGGCCCAAACAACAACAACATTCCTCTAGCTCTTCTCCAAGATTTATCTTACTCTACCAGAAATTTAGTCTGTCTAGTGCTCTTCTCAACCATGCCACAAGAAAGAGGCAAGCCTACTATAGTTGGTTTGGCCGACACAACCACCCAGGGCCTACCTCTTGAGCTCTCATACCAGGCGGGGACCATCTGTGTTCTTCTGGGAAAAATTGGCTTGCACAGGCTCCACCAGAGCCTCATCCTCCCAATACAGAGGGTCTCCATGGCATACACTACAGCCCGAGACATGCCTCTCAAGCTCACATACTATGAGGGGACCTTATGGGTTCCTCTGGTCAGAATTGGTTTGAACAGGCTCAACCAGAGCCTCATCCTCCCAGTACAGAGGGTCTCCATGGTGGATGCTCGGTGGAAGAAGAAATTCGTCCTAGTTGGGAGGAATTGTTTCCTTTCTTGTAGTCAACCACCCCGGAGGACCATCCTGCCACCTACACCACTATTCCTTTTCAGGAGTCAGTTGCGACAGGTTGCAATGTGGAAGAAGAACTATTACCTCTAGAGGAACACTCGGGACAAAATTCAGCTGCCACCATGGATGAAGACCCTGTCACAGACTCTGATGCTTCAAATAACTCTATTGTTTCCACCATGGATGAAGACCAAACTCAATATGACCATAGTCACCCAGCTCCATACTCCTACAAACTCATGGAAGACCACCTGGTCTTAATCTTTGAGATGAGAAGGGACTTGGCAGAGCAACAACACCGCCAGAGTTTCTTCAAAAAACGTATGGATGCCCTATATGAATCCCTTTCAAGTGAGCCTGAGAAGAGTCGTTGCCTGACTTGCTGCCAGCCCTTCACCTTCAGACTCCGTCAAGATGGACGCCCGGGCTTGCCCCATGTCTAGCATTCTCACAGGGTTTTTTTTTTCTCTAGTTTAATGGCTAAGTTTTTGCAATTGTTGCATACCATAGTCTCTGGATCAAGTTCGATAGGTGGTCAGGGCACTCAATCCACTGTCTGCTTTGGTTTCCACGCTAGTGGTAGAACATGTGGCAAGGCCCCTTGTCTATATGTCGACAGTTGCCACTTTTTATTAAAGTTTGGGAAATATGAACAGTTTTCTTGTCCATGTATTTTTGTTTCCACTATGGTGGCTGAACAACTGGCATGTTATCATGTACATTCAGACACGCAAGTTTTCTACTAAGGCAAGGTAATATATTATTTTATTTTCAAAAAAAAAAGATGTATTGTTTTAATATTGATATCCATTTGTAGATATTGGGATTGTTGGGTATTTGTTATATTATTTTCATGATTAGACCTAGTGTCTACATTTTTTTGGGAGCATGGGGGGGTCATAGGGAGGTGGGAACCCCCCTACGCTCCCGAAAAAAAAATTGGTTTTTTTTGCGTACAATTTTAGTGGGTTTTCTACACATGGTTTTCATTGATGGTTTTCTAATTCTGATTAAGAAATTAGGGTGTTTGACTCATCCAGGTCAATGGATTAGGGGTTTTGGATGTCGTAGGATCATATACACACACACACACACACAATATTGTAAACAACGAATATATGATGAATATAAGATTGGAGGTGCAGCTCTAAACAGGTTGTTGGTTTTCCCGGTTTGGGTTTCCAGGGTAAAATTCTTTGTGTAATGTGTGTGTTCCATTGCATATTTTATGTTTTCATTATGAATTTGTTTGCAGTAATTAATTATACAATCATAAAAAATACAAGAATGACTCATTGAAGACATCATCTAATAATATTCAACTTATGGATAAAACTCCACTCAAGCCATATGCCCCTCCAAAACCTATAAGCTTTGTTCTAGACTCTGTTTTCTATGTCTAACTTCATTCTCTTCATTGTATGATATTTGTTTTTATTGATTTTTTTTTTCATTTTTAGACCTAAACCTATGATGGAACCTTTGATTGTTCTTGTGAAAGTAATATTTTAATATTGTTGTTACATATTATTTTAGAAAGTTCCTTGATTATTATATGTATACCCATGTTGTGTTTGTTTCGTCACTTGGGTGAGCAAAACAAGGGCACTTACAAGTCTAGTTGGGCCTGCTAGACAAGACAGATGTTGGTGTATGAATTAAACAAGCCAGGCACATGAAATAAACAAACAACTAAAATAGAAACAACTAAGGAAATAAAACTAAAATGCATAAGAAACTTTGAACCAAAATCAATCACCCAAATGACGAATGATTATGCCACCAATGGATAACTATATTAGTTTGCAAACACTGTAGAGAAAGGAGGAATTATGGATCCCCTCTTCCTCCTTGGGAGGGATCTTGAGTCCCCTATTTGAGAGCTCTTCTTACAATGATAAACTAGAAAGAAAATGGTGAAGAAATCCAATCTTATTCCCTCAAGAGGTGAGGTGAATATCTTATTGAGATGTTGCTAGAATGCTCCAAGAAGAAAATAGGTTTCTTGAGGGAGGATAGAGGCAACATAACAATACTATGAGATTCTTAAATTCTTAGTGCACCCATGGCCTCCATTTATAGCATGTCTTTGAGGCAATATCCAACTGGTTCTTAGTGTGGACAAGGGGCCCTTTAGGGCACCCTTAGTTCTTTGACCAACCCCCCATTCGGATTCAACTCGGATTTGAGGGTCAAATAAAGTTGGGAATTGGTCCAGAAGTGGGTGAGGGGCCAACAAGAACCATAAATGCACCGTTCACAGGAGTGCGCATCTTTTCTCGTACAAATTCACGCATATGGCACACTATGCGCTCTATGGGCTTCTTTGGCTTGCGCACTATGCACATGCTTCCTTTAGTGTTTCAGCGCATGTCAATTTTTTGACCAGTTGTATAGTTTTTGCCCCTTGGAAATGAATTTTTGGTGTTGTAGGTGAACTAATAGGTGTTTGGAGATGTTGTATTTCTGTAACCATTTGCATGTGATGTTGCGGACGAAATTCCAGTGATAACATATGCCCCCTGATGTGTGAGGTTAGGAGCATACGTATAGCCAAAATACATCATTGTTTCTTCTACTGAGAGTACCATTGTAATGAAGAGTGTTGATAAGAAATGCAAGAGTGATATTTTTGGAGGGAGAGGGGGAACAGTGGGACCCAAACCTTTCTCTAGGCAGAGAAATAAAATCTGTATAAAAATGAGGTGGGCATGCCCCATGCTCGTGTCATGTAACTCAAAAATGTAAGACAACAATTGAAGTTGTATGCTTATGTAGACAACTGCAACGCCCTCTAGGGTGGTTTGATAATGGCAGATTACAATTATGATGGTGAACATACTCTGAAAAGAGGCAAAGACACTTGTAAGAAGTCTCGATGACTCAAAGGCATCGATGGCCTAGAAAATTTAGAGGTCTTCAACTAGTATAAAACAATTGCAATAGTCTCATAGTAAGACCCATCGTAACATGAGATTGTGTTGAAGTCGAATGTTATGGGGGTCAACGATAGCAGAGAGAAATGATGGTTCTATATGTGTCATCCGAGACTCCTCATTGTAAAGGTAATGAGAGTCAAGATACTGTCGCCCTTCTGGAAACTGTGTTGATGTCGACAAAAAGGGAGACATGACTCCAATAAGCAAAAGGGCTTCATGAAATCCACTGGATAAGATCAGGAACTGATAAGAAACATGAAAGAAGTCAAGATGCGGTGAGACTCAATACTTCCCTTGGTTGGGGGTATGTTTGAAGGGTGATTGGAAGCAACCGTGAAACTATATCTAGCGTCAGGGGAATGACGAGACATGGGGTTAAACTGTTCCAGAGGCGTGACAAAGTGGACAAATTCAAAGATCAAGGGTACATGGACTGTGGGATACTCAGGGTTTTATGGACGATGTCAATATGAGTAGAGGATAGTGAATGCCCCAACCAAGGGCGACATGGGTTGCTTTGCCGGAAAAAAAAAGGTCGTCAAGGGTGACGACAAAAAGCTAAGTAAATGCTGGAAACAAAGACTTTTTACAATTACCAAATAAATAAAAAATAATTGGGGATGAGTGTATAGATACAAAAATGGTTGCCCCAGTGCAAGATGTCTTGGCCTGTGAGGGCGCAAGTTGTGTGAAGAACTAGTGGAGGGTGAGGGCCCCATGGGTGGGTTTCTGTATGAGGTAAATCAATGGATGGAAATCTGCAGATGGGAAAACTGATAGTGGATTAAATTGAGGGTTAATGATACTGTGGAGGCGCAGTCAAAAATAGAACCGTGATGAGGTAACCGGGGAGTCCATTGGGAAATCTAGCAAAATGATGAGAAGGAGTATGAGGCTTATTCTCAGATATGCGTAAGACTATTGGGACTCCCATCCCTAGGAGGTGAAAGAAGCATGAGTGTCAAAGTACCAAGGGGAACTATCAATGGGACAACTCATGTGGGGGAGAGTGCTACCGAGTAACAGTATTGCAGAACGGGATGTAGGGACCCTAAAGGTGAATGTCAGAGGGTGTGACTAGGAAATGCAATTGGTATTCAAAGGGAATGATTACATGCCAGTATTGAGCATATACCTAAAGGGGTTGCACTGGTTGTGATGATTAAGTACCTTCACACATTAAAACCGAATACCCGACGTGAAAAATATCTGATGATAAAGAAAATATAACAAGTATTTGATAATTTTGAACATGATCATGCGTACCTAGACGTGATATGAGAAGAAGGATCCTATATATGGGTGGTGGGCCCACAATGCCACCTCATTTGCACTGACACGATTGGTGATCTGGCGAGAGTGTTGTGAGGTGATTTGGAAGATTACGGGAGATTGGGGCTATTGATCAGGTGGGTGAAAGACCTCTTGTGAGAGGAAAAGTGCTTGATGATGGAGTGCATTCCATGGGAAATCAGGGGTAGTGAGTTCCTCCAGGATATCTTCGTCACAGTGATAAATGCGAGAATACAGGGGATTCGTGGAGGTGATATGGGTGATTGTCGTAGTAATATTGTCCTCCAATGGTGAAGATGTAGAGGGGATATCACAACCATGGGGAAATGGCTCGCTTGACATAAACCAAATGTCTAGACACTGTGGGGGGTAAACCGTGGTAGGGGGTAAGATTTCCTGGGGGAAATGAACCGGAGAATTGGGAGGATTTGGGGGAACATCCTCAGATATTCTATCCATGAACCATGAAGGGATGGGAAGTGACTCAAGTTCATGGGAGGTGATGTGAACAATAGTTGGAGAAGGAATAGGGGGAATCACTTGCATCACAGGAGGTGAGATGTTCGAAGGATTTTGGATAAGGGCCATTTGATGATGCCTGTATTCAATGATCGAAGAACACTGGTACGTGAAGTGATCAAGGGATTCACAAAGAGAGAAAGGACACCTCATCTTCTCATTCACTAATATTGAGACATAATGGATGTCAGTAATGTGGGTACTTGACGACTTGGGTGGAGAGGGATCTTGCTGAAAGATTTGGTGTATGATCATTAGTGTCTGTCGAAACTAAGGTAGAGCTGGGAAATGATGAGTATAGTGGTCATATTCTAAATAGATGGCACGCAAGAATTTGGTTTTCATCCCTTTACTGCCTATGGTAGAGGATGTTGTGGTAGTACTAGGTGGGATTGGTGAAGCGATGAGCGATGTGGTTTCTCGTGGGAGTTGGATCAGATTGCATAACTAGGGAAGAGAAGGACATCTATTAGTGGGGTGTCCCTCTCATTCGCATAGTGCGCAAGGAGGTTGAACTCGGGGAGGAAGTGGAGCGGTGGTCTCTTTCTTCTTCCACCTTCCCCCAGCCGTAGCGGTGGTGCTAGCGATTAGGGGTGAGGGTGGTGTGGTCGGGGCAAGTACTAGAATCTGCATCGAGATTCCCTTTGATTAGGGAGGCAGGGATGGTTGAGGAACCATCATGGGTGGGTGTAGATACCATACCGAAATGACAAACTAGTAGTTGAAAGAAGGTAAAAAATGCTTTGGCCAAGGATTCAAAAGTCACGTGAGTCGTTGAATTTTCGTCCACATACCATTTGGCTAATGGACCAGTGAGTGTGGGTTCAAATAAACTTAACTGGATGGAGTCATCTGTGATTTTGTTTGAAGAGAACCATAAGTGGAAGGTCATGACATGGTTGGCGGGATCTTCCCCCGATTTTCCTTAAAAATTGGGAATGTCTGAAGGTAGTTTAGTAGGCATATTGGTCCATGTGGGGTCATGCAATATAGGTTCATTTGTGAGTTTACTCAAATCAAGGATATTGAGGGATGCCAAATATGTCATGGGAGGTGGCGGTGGAGGATTAGTTCCATCCATGGTGTGAGCAGGTAGTGGACCTATCCTTTGAGGGGGGTTTGGTGGGGTTGTACTTCTCCCTTGAGAAGAAGTTTTCCCCCCGCCTCCTTGTGAAGGAGAGATAGTGGATGGATGGCCTTGGGAAGTGGACCCAAGCAAAGTGGAACCAAGAAAATTTGATCTAAAAATAGTGTCACTTACAGGGGTGTGACATGGTTGAGTTGGTGAGTTGGAAAGACTAGGAACTCCTCCTAGAATAGGAGGGAGATTTTTCAAGCATCTGGAATAATGGGGATTATGTGGGTCCCCTATGATGTCTGACTAGCAAAGTGAATGTGTGAAAATGATGATCAGCGCAATAAATGAACAAGAGACTTGTATATTTTGGACCTTCACAATATATCTCACAATCGCATGTAATCAAATGATCATCATACATAAATCAATTGAAAAGAAGCTTACATGTGGGTAGGTGGATTTTTTCCACGTGGGAGAACAAAGAAAACCAATTATCATTTCCTAAAAATACATAATGTCCTTCCTCTCAAATAGCACTGGACATTCCAATATCACTCAACAGTGGGGTCTGAAGCCACCGGAAGAGGAACAAATGAAGGACGAAACAATCAGTTATAATGAGGGGTAGAGGGTGCATATCCCAAAAGAGCTAGCGATATTTCCCAATAGCCACACAAAATCTAATCAAGGTGCAATTGCATCCCACAATTGCCAACTGGGTATATGTCCTAAATTTTGGCCACTAGGTACCTCGGTCAAAGTGCAGCATTTAGATTTTTAGCCTCAGAAATAGGTCACGAGCTAGATCCCTTCCAAGATTTGGGTGACTCAAAGGGGGATGCACAGAACAACCAGACCTCAGCCTTCAACCATTCAAGGGTATCGCCCTGCCTTATGCTGTTAGGAACACTTGACTTGGAGGATTTTGAAGTTCCCTATTTGTCAACTTGTAATGTTTGATGTGAGAACCAGATAAAGGGGAGTTATTTGGATGCCTACCCCCAAGATCCTACCTAGACTAAAAATTTCTTTTGGCACCTCCTGTGGAGGAAAACATAGTGAGATTTTAGAAAAAATTTAGATGTGGTTGGTTGAGAGATTGGGGGTGCGAACCAATCTCATTTTAATTAAGTGGGTGTGGATAATTTCCTCAAGAAATAGTGGGACGTTTCGGAATTCCTTTGGAGAAAACCTACTTCAACCTCCACAAGTTGAGATGAAATTATGTGAGTGAGGAGTGACTTTGAGTGTGGGCAAGTGAACAAATGTGTCAAATTTTTAATAAGTTAGGTGTCAATTTGCAACATGTGGACTTCATGTGGTCCTTACAAATCTTGATTACCTATCTTGCTAGATGTCATTGGTACAACCTTGTGGAATTTTTAAAAGCCCTAAAGAACTAGCATGTGGACATATGGGTCCTTACCAATCCTTTAAACTCCCTAATGTGATTTACTCTAAGAAATATTTGATAAACTATCCTAGATTGTAAGCATGTGGGCATGTATGGGCCCGTTACTTTGATCTTTAAGCTCTCCTAGTGATGTAAACTAAGAAAATAATTATTTAAGAAACTATCCTAGATTTGTACCATGTGGGCATGTATGGGCCCTTACAAATTTAATATGATTTTCAAAAAATAAACTAAGCGGAACCCTAGGGGGGCTATGTCGTCTCTTAAATATTTTGTTAAGGGAGATGAAATGTCCCCTTAATCACCTTTTTGATTATCAATATCACTCTATGGTGCGAGAGAAGATCATACTTAATAATTAAAGTTTGATTTCTGGTCCCAATGCAAGTGTTTTTATATGTGATAGTAAAGAATCTCAACTTTAATTTTTACAATCAAAACAAGCCATCCATGTGGAAACTCAGAGCAAAAGAGGAGAAATAGGGTTCTTTTTAACCCCCTAAGTGCCTATGTTTTGACTAAACCTTAATGTGGGAAGGGAATCTAAGTGTGGTGCATTTACAAATTACATAAAAGCAATATTTTGAAGGCTAGGGGCCTTCAAATCATCACAAAAACTCTTACAATGTTGAAATTATGGACAGATGCGCAGGTTACAGTTCAGATAGAGGCGCAATGGGCACACAACACGCAGAATGCACAGAGAAAAAAAGACCTTTTGGCGCACTGTGCGTAGAGAACATAAGTGTTGAGGGCACACAATGCTCTAAATGTGCATCTGTGGGATGAAATACTAGCGCACGTTCTGATACGCAATGGGGGGGGGATTTTAAGTGGAATTATCCTCCTCCAGCTCCAAACTTAGCTCTTGACAGGTAAGGCTAGGCCAGTTATAGTTCTTGCAAGGCAAATGTGTCAAAAAGAAGTGCTCAAATGGCCCAAATAGGGAGGAAATTTATACCTTGTCCCCAGTATGGTCGCCAATCTGTTGTGTCCATTTCGTCACTTGGGTGAGCAAAAAAATGACACTTACAAGTCTAGTTGGGCCTGCTAGACAACACAGAGGTTAGTGTATGAATTAAAGAATCCAAGCACATGAAATAAACAAACATCTAAACTAGAAACAACTAAGGAAATAAAACTAAAATGCATAAGAAACTTTGAACCAAAATCAATGAACCAAATGACCAATGATTATGCCACCAATGGATAACTATATTAGTTGGAAAACACCGTAGAGAAAGGAGGACTTATGGATCCCCTCTTCCTCCTTAGGAGGGCTCTTGAGTCCCCTATTTGAGATGTTCTTACAATGATAAACTAGAAAGAAAATGGTGAAGAAATCTAAGCCTATTCCCTCAAGAGGTGAGGTGAATATCTTATTGAGATGTTTCTAGAATGCTCCAAGAATAAAAGAGGTTTCTTGAGGGAGGATATAGGCAGCATAACAATACTATGAGATTCCTACATTCTTAGTGCACCCATGGAATCCATTTATAGCATGTCTTTGAGGCAATATCCAATTGGTTCTTAGTGTGGACAAGGGGCCCTTTAGGGAACCCTTAGGTATTTGACCAGTCCCCCATTCAGATTCAGCTCATATTTGAGGGTCAAATCAAGTTGGGAATTGGTCCAAAAGTGGGTGAGGGGCCGACAAGAACCATAAATGTGTCGTTCACAGGAGTGCGTGTCTTTTCTCATACACAGTCGTGCATATGGCACATTGTGTGATGTATGGGATTCTTTGGCCCACGCACTGTGCACGCTCTTCCTTTAGTGTTTCAGCGCATGTCAATTTTTTGACCAGTTGTATAGTTTTTGCCCCTTGGAAAAGTGTTTTTGGTGTTGTAGGTGAACTAATAGGTGTTTGGAGATGCTGTATTTTTGTAACCATTTGCATGCGATGTTGTGGACGAAATTTCAGGGATAACAACCCCCTTAATTTGTTAATAGAGCATGGGTGAGAACTAAACTCGGAAATATAAACTGACTACGACACATTTACGATTATATGTCTTTCAAACTCCACCTATTAGTGTTCTTCTATCTAGTTATTTTCTCCTTAAAAATGGGGTTATATAAATCCACAATCAGTGCATTAAAAAAAAATAGAACACGCATAGGTATTCTACAAATTAGTATGATTACTTTCATCTTCCACTCCATCATCATCATCATTATTATTAATATTATTTGTAAATAATTTCATAATGTCCGAAACATTTATATAACCTAGTCACAATGTTGATCATGTGCAATTTCTACCATTTTATGTATTGGTCAGCATAGTGATCAAAGGATGGTATTCATTGTGCATTGCCTCCACAAACATCCCTCAAGTTGTGATTGGATTTCCCTAGTATTTGGATTGTTAGTTGAGAGACTCCCACTAGTTGAATGCCACTAACTCCAACTTAACTATGGTGAACATGATTTTTTATGTGTCACTAAAGTTGTTGACTTTTAAAGAATGGACTCGGGTTTTCACATCCATTTGTGAGAGGTTGCATTGTTGATATTGAATTTGAAGATAACAAGTCAATGTTAACATTAATTGTGGATGGATCATGGTTGTTAAATGATGTTCATCTATGTTGTGAAATTGTCAAAAGCAAAATCGGGGATTGAACTTCACTAAGAAAAGTATAACATAGGAATAATATTGATTGCATGCTTCCTATGCTTTGACCTCATCCAAGAGGTCATTCAATAAGCATGATTTATTGAACTACTTCAAATGTTTTTTTTTTTCATTGTAATTTCCAAATGTTAATGACTAAGGACTTAGGTAATGCTTGTAAGATGTGCTAATAATATAGGCAGTTCAACAAATTTAAAGTGAAAAAAACAAAGTAAATGGATTATTGAGAAAGTGAATGGATTATTGAGCTTGT
>JASDQU010102293.1:297590-312820 GCA_032191745.1 Picea mariana | reverse complement strand
CCCAAATAGGTAAGGCTTCATGATTAATACTTGATGTGATGTGATCTAATGTTTAATATGTTCTAAATGCTTATATTCTAGATCTATCTCATTATCTTAAGCCTATTGGGCAACACACCTAAATAATTTAACTAGATATTGCTTAGTTTCATTTCAAGCTTGTTATTTCTTACTTATGCACATGGTTTAATCCATAATGCTTCAAATCTCTTAAGTGTTTAACAAGTAATTGGTTTATTGCTTATATCTATTGGAAGCCACTTACTTGGGCTTGGAATGTGTTGATTGGTTAAGTAGGCAAACACACTTAATTTTTTTTTCTTTCTTTAAGGCAAGTTGTTCTTGTCATAAATCTCTTGTTTCTTAGCAAACTACTTTTGTGCATGTGATAGCATCTTTACTTCTTACGGCCATCTCTTATTTTGCTTTACATGTGTTGACATTATTCAATGGTTTAAGCTTAAGCAACACACTAATAAAGTTAATAACAGTTTCGGCCATATCACTAAATTGCACCTAAAAAGTGTTTTAAAACCTTCTAAACACTCTAATAATCACCTAAAAGTCTACCCAATCATTATATATACTTAATAGACTACTTTAGGGTACCTTAGACCACCATCTTCACCATCTAAAACGGGGCTTGAGGAAAACAACGGAGGGTAGTGGTAGGGGACTGCCCCGTGGCACACCAGGTGTGTGTCCTCTCCGGGAAGTACTCTTGTTTTGGGTTGACTGGTTCTACTAGGGTTGGCCTCGTTGCCATACTATCTTGAGCGTCCAGTAGTTATTTGGAAATAGGAGGAAGAGGCTTTGGTGAAAGCTAATAAAAAATTGTAAATCTTAAGAAAATCCTAACTATTAAACCCTAGACCAAACCTAATAGAACACTTGGGGGGTTTAATAAATTGAGAGTGTTGATCATCTTCAATAATCTTCATAATAATTGTGCATAACTCTTTTAAAAACTTTGGAATGTGTTGATGATATAATGTGTTGATGATGATCTCATTTATGTGGTGATATGTTTGATGCTTTAGTCTTTTGTATCCCGCACACATAAAAGATAAACGTAGTTAGTTTGTTGTGTATAAATTGTATCTTCACATTCTTTATTGTAAGTAATTGTATATGGTATTCCTTCATTGAATTATTCTTTTGTAAAATTGTAAGTAACTTGTAATCTTTTGTAAAGAACCACCCTTGAATATAGTTGACCCCTTGCCCAATTTCTAGGCACTAGTCTTAGTTGACCTAGGGAAAAGGCTTGCTTTTCATGCTAACCCTTGCATCTTGCATGGTTGCCTTAGCATCTTAGGATTATAATCCCCTCTAACCTTAACAAACTAAAATTAACTCCTAGAACCTAACTCTAACACATCTAGTAACTAAGGTCTACCCCCTTTGGCTTCCCTAGGAGTAAGCCTAGACGGAAGAGGTTCCGGTCAAAGTGACAGCGTGGGCTGTGAACCTAGGCATTGTGCCTCCAAGGACACACTAAGTCAGCCGGACTTAGCTCACGTTTGCAAGTGTGTATAAGGACAGCAACATTGACCAAGCCATTGCCATTGAGACAGTTTGTGCAGCTGAGAGGCAAGCTTGGTGTGGCTAAGAATGACTCTCGTTGAGAGGGAGTGTTAAATTTGGCAGCATCGACAGTCATTCTCCAATGAGAGGCCATATGGGCCACCCTAAGGCTAGCCAAGGAGATTTGGAGAATCAACCAGTCTTGTGAGGTATTGACAAAAGCCAGGGGGAACATACAACCTCTGTGAGTCAAACCAAAAGTCAGGACGAACGAGATGCTTTATGATCTTGTCAGTCTAGCCAAGGCAAAGACAAAAGTCAAGATGTAAGTCTAATGCAAAAGTCCGAGCGAATGTACAACCTCTGTGAGCATAGACAGTCTAGTGCAAAATTCAGGGGGAACGTACAACCTTTGTGAGCATAGACAGACTAGTGCAAAAGTCAGGGGGAACGTACAACTTCTGTGAGCCTAGTCAAGCCTTGTGAGCCATGAGCAAATGTCAAGGCAACTAGCAAAAGTTAGGTTGAACATAAAATTCCTATGAGCTAGAAACAAACAATCTTCCTTATATTTCAAATGATGTAAATGTATTGATCTAGTGTGTTGGCACATGTAACACTATCCACCATGAAGAAATTTGAATTGCCATGTATAAGGGTCAAGATGAATGAGTTGTTGAACTCAAGTTGTAAAAGTCGAATTGCATAAAGTTGCATAAAGTTGCATGGTTGCATAAGTTGCACATTGCATGCATGCATGTCATGTGCATGTTGAGTTAATTCACATGCATGTCCAATCAACGTCGAGTTGCAAACCATGCATTGCCAAGTCACAAGGGCCAGTTATATTTCTAACTAAATTCTCAAGTCAAGTTCTAAATTCGATTTAAGTAAAGTCGCATGTCCAAGTTCTAGTTCGAGCTGAAGTGTAAAGTGGAGTTATGACAAACATGCAAACAAGCTTCTATTTTGTGTCCTCTCCTTTGTTGATGTTTCACTATGCTAGGCTTAAGCATGAAGTTTATTCCAGTTTTAGCATTTACTTGAACCATAGACAATTGCAGCTACACCATAAACAATTTGTTGCAGTAACCAAGATCACAAGAAGAAAAACCATGCACAAGTACACAAGAAGTATCCTGGGAAACCCTTCTTAACAAGGGAAGAAAACCCAGCCAATCCCTTGCTATATTCTTCAATAGAAAGACCTCCCACACCATAGACCTAGCACACAAAAGGGTGCTCACAAAACCAAGAAGGCTAGCGCCCAAGAGATGTGCGCACTTCAGCCCTAGAATAAGTACTTGCTGAAATTTCCAAAATCACATGTGTGTTATGTTTCCTCAATGGGGAAATTACCTTTATTTATACTAGACTGGACACATCAACAGTTGTGTCTATTGGCACAACAGGGCCGACCTCAATAACTCAGAATATAAATAATAATTACCATATTAATTAACTTTTACATTAATTATCTTTCACTTTATGGTGGGGTCAACCTATACCCTTTACATCACAATTAGGGTTACAGGTAAATCTAACTCTTAGATAATATAGCAAGGGATCTCACACACCCACTAGTGCTCAACCACTAGGGGCACGTCCACCTTTGCTTAGCCACATGGACGTCCAATTCAACAGATCTCTATCTCACTGAGTCTCACAGGAGAATCATCTGGATACACATTCACTAATGCTCAGCCACTAAGATCACGTCCACCTGTGCTCAGCCACAGGAACGTCCAATTCAACAGATCTCTATCTCACTAAGTCTCATAGGAGAATCATTTGGAGTACCATATCGTCTCAACTTCTCTACACAGAGGAGAACAATATGGCCACCTTCACCCCACAGGGGTACACATCGTTTCATCTCAAATGGCACACCCATCTCATGGGCATCTTCCCTACACATGGGCACACAACGTTCCATCTCCGTCTCAAAGAGAAACGACACATCCATCTCATGGGCATCTTCCCTCCACATGGGCACACAACGTTCCATCTCCGTCTCAGAGAGGAACGGCACACCCAACTCATGGGCTCTCTCACGGGTCGACTCACTCAGTCTGTGTCCTGGAGGATGTCTCATGCAGATGTATTCATCAACATCCTTATATGCAAAGGTCATCCCTCATTCTTCACATCATGTTTTGCAACATGAGGGTGAAAGAGTATAAGGCGACAACTGTGTTTATTGTGTCGATATATATCAGTATAAGAAGGTGCATATCAGGCAAACGTATATCAGTCTTAGTAGGCAGCAAACATACACCAACAGTGTTGGTGTATATCAGTCCAGAAAACAGAGCGAAGTGGCATCCAGGTAGCGCATACTTCTTCCATTAGTGTTGGTCTATAATAGGAAAATATATCGGCAATATTTTTTCAGTATTCTACAAGTCAAAGTAGTTTTGGCAAGCTCTTTAAGAGCATAATTTCATAGTGGATTTTTTGTAAGTGATCATACTTTATATTTGCAATAAAAGGAGATTGTTTGTTGGGGTTTTTCTCCCTGTATAGGGTTTCCCAGGGTACATGTGTTGTGGATTTTCATGTTGGTAAATCTATGGTTATTGTTGTTCTGGTTTATAAATTATATTAAGCTAAGTATTACAGAAATTAAAGAACATTTCAACAGTTTAAAATCAAGCTCATAATTTAACAATATGCTCGAGTTGTTCTTGTGTCTCAAGCAGGTACATCTTTCTTTACAGTTGTTCTTATCTCTTGGTAACCATTGGCTACCACCTAGACCCTTTCCCAAGCTTTTCCGCATCTTCTATCTTGACCTATAGGGGGACCTCCATTCATCTCTTCACTTTTCATCTCTTTCCCCCAGGGTCACCAGTATTCCCCTCTTGAAGTGATTCTATCATCTCTAAAGTGATAGGAATACTTGCCTAAGTTAACGGTGGGTAGGCGTTCTCAAGGTTGTCGCCATTTGGTGGTTGGGTCGGGCTTTTCCCAACCTACAACTTGTGCGATAACATGGCAGACTCCAACATAGTTTTGGAAGTCCAATGGCTTCAAACATTGGTAGACGTCACATCAAATTATAAAGTAATGACAATGAAATTCTTCACACCAAGAGGTAAACAAGTTGTTCTGAGAGGGATGTCTAATAATATCCCTATGGTTGTGTCAAATAAAAGGATGGAGGCCATTTTCAGGCGGAGAGATATAACATAAGCAGTCGAGTATTTTATCACAAACAGGTAGATGCACAGGGTCGACAACATCATTATGCAGATATTCAGGCCTTGTTGAGAAAACACGACAAGGTTTTTTAACAGATACCTCCAGGGAGACCACTGGACAAAGGCTTTGAGCACATTATAGAGTTGGAGGAGGGAATCAAACCAGTCATAAATACCCCTTACATGCACCCCATAAAATTCAAACATGAAATAGAAAAATCCATCAAGGAATTACTTGAGATGGAGCATATCAGACCCAGTTCCAGTCCTTTCGCTTCTTCAGTGGTTTTGGTTAAGAATAAGGATGGAACTATGAGGATGTGTATTGACTACAAGGCCATGAATAAAAAGATGATAAAAAACAGGTACCTTATACTGAGGATTGATGAGATTTTGGATGAGATGCATGGAGCAGTTTACTTTTCAAAGACTGATCTTTGATCCGGTTACCATCAAATCAAGGTCATAAAAGAAGATATTCACAAAACCGCTTTCAGGTGCCATTATGGGCACTATGAGTTCTTGGTTACGCCATTTGGGCTGACCAATGCACCTGCTACATTTCAGTCATGCAAGAATCATTTAATCAGAAAGTAGCTGCGAAAGATTTTATTCGTATTTTTTGATGATCTGTTGATATATAGCAGAACATGGGAGGAACACATGGGGCATTTAGAGGAGATTTTGAGTATCATGGAGGAGTAGTCACTATATGCCAAAGAATCCAAATGTGAATTTGGCATGACCGAGATTCTATACTTGGGACATGTGGTCAATGCACAGGGAGAAGATACAGGTCATATTGGATTGGCCACCACCCAAAAATATCACACACTTGCGTGGCTTCTTTGGGATTTGCAATTATTACAGACGGTTTTTGAAAGGGTTTTCACAATTGGCCGCACCACTCACAGACCTCACAAAGAAAGGAGCATTCAGGTGGACCGAAGAGGCTCAGAAGACATTTGACCGCATGAAGGAAGTGATGAGCACCTACCCAATTTTAGCACTTCCTGACTTCACGCAGCCCTTGGTGCTTGAATGCGATGCATCATGTGAAGGGATAAGAGTAGTTATGATGCAGTGAAGGCATATGACTGCATATGAGAGCAGGAAGCTCTCAGAGAGGGAGAAACTTTATTCCATCAATGACAAAGAAATGCTCGCCATCATGCATGTGTTGGCGAAGTTTCAAAAATATTTGGTAGGTGGGAAACTCGTGGTTAAAACAGATCATAACAACTTGAGGCACTTCATGGGGCAAAAGGACTTGAACGAAAGGCGGAAGAAGTGGGTTAGCAAATTGCAGGCTTACGACTTTGACATCAAATATGTCAAAGGGAAGAAAAATGCAATAGTTGATGCTCTTTCCAGAAGGCCAGAGTTATGTTCGCTCACAGAGATTTCAGCTGAATGGAAATCCCATCTAATGGTGGAATATTCCAAGAATAAGTTTTTGCTTGTGAAGTGATAGACCACAATACGTAGGATGACATGTATAAGGTGGTAGATGACAACATCTACTACAAGGACCGTATATATCTAGTTCTGGAGTCCGCACTAAAGGAAAAGATCATGGGGGCAATGCACAATACACCATTGGCAGGACACTCGAGGTATTTCAAAACTTATAGGAAAATCAAGGAGAGATTCACTTGGAAGGGCCTCAAAGATGATGTGTTGAAGCACGTGAGAGAATGTGTGACTTGTCAGCAGAACAAGTCAGAGTAGACCCATCGTGCAGGATTATTACGGTCGTTGCCCATTCCAGAGCAGAAATGGGAGAGTATATCCATGGACTTTATCACAGGGTTGCCAAAGGTCTAGGGCAAAGATTGTATCTATGTAGTGGTCGATCAGTTGACCAAATTTGCACACTTCTTTGCCATGTCCTCAAAGTATAAGGCAGCACAGGTAGCAGAACTATTCTTCAAAGAGGTGTTCAAACTTCATAGGCTACCAAAATATATTGTCAGTGACGGGGAGAGCAGGTTCCTCGGCTCTTTTTGGCAGGCGTTGTTCAGATTGGCTAGCACAGAGTTGACCCCCAACACTAGTTATTACCCTCAGACAGATGGAGACAAAGATTGTGAATAAATGGCTTGAGGGATAATTTACGTAACTATGTGTCACGGCAGCAGAAAGCATGGGTGAAGTGGTTGCACATGGGAGAGCACTGCTACAACACCACTCATCACATATCAATTGGCATGACACCATTCAAAGCATTGTATGGGTACGATGCTCCTTCCTTTGTTGACTTGGCATTTGGGGACAGCATAGCTCCGAAAGCCAAGGATTGGATCCAAGAGTACCATGACATACTCAAGGATCTTAAGGACAACATACAAATGGCCCAAAATCAACAAAATCCATATGCAAACAGGCACAGGGTCGAGCACACTTTCGAGGTGGGAGACTTGGTTTTCTTGAGGCTACAACCATACAAACAGTCTTCATTGAAGAAGAGCGGAGTAGAAAATATTAAACCACGTTTCTATGGGCCTTACAGGGTGGTTCGAAGAGTCGACGAAGTGGCTTATGAACTGGAGTTGTTAGAGGGGAGCAAAATCCAAGATGTGTTTCACATCTCATGTCGCAAAAAGGCATTGGGACAACATATCATCACTTCGGCAGAGCTACCTCAATTGGATGAGGGGCAGATAATACTGGTCCCTAAGGAGGTATTGGAGGTCTGAGAGAGGAAATTGCACAACATGGTGATTCAGAAATACCTCATCAGATGGCGAGACTTACCAACAGAGGATGCCACGTGGAAGGGTGATCAGATTTTACAGCATCCAAATTTGCAGTTGCTTGAGGACAAGCAATCTCGAAAAGGGAGGATTGTAATGTTCCTTTCCAATTGAGTCTTCTAGATGCATTGACGAAATGGCCTAAGTAATTCCTGTGGGCCATAGTCAGGGAATTAAAAAAAGGAATTAATTATTAATGTCACCGGAGCGGGAACTAATTAAAAATTAAGGGTGTCATTGAGTAAAGTGGAAAAAGGCGCCTAAGTGACTATGGGGAAAGTGAAAAGTCACTTAAATTGATAAAAAGGTAATAGGGTCGCAAAAGAGTCAACGAATGAATAATAGGGGAAAACGAGGGCGCCCTCTCTCATTATTGGATTGGCATTTACTAACTTCTCATTGAAAGAGCTCATTCTGGTTTGGACTCTTGGGATGAAAACCTAGAGAGAGATTTTCAGAAGTTGGCTTCGGTGTTGACACCATCCACCCTAGTTAATCGTTTGGGGATGGAATCACATAGTTTCCTTCATTGTTCTTCAGTGTGGACGAGGATTCTTCTTTTGGCAACGGAGTTCCTTTTTGCAGCAAAGATTTCCTTATAGTCGCTGAGTTTTGCTTGGAGAAATCGTATCTCTACCTTGAGGGTTGATTTCTGGTGGTGGGGGTGAAATTATACAAGTTGGGTGCACTTTATATTGAGGAAAGGGGTGGAAATACCCTGGTCGGGTGCAATATTCATGCTGGAGGTCGAGTTGCCCACTTCTGGTTTGATTTGTCTCTTATTTGACTGATAAATTTGTGTGGAGAGTGCAATCTACAGCATAGTGGAATTTAGAAGGGGCATGGCTTATCACTAGACCATATCTTTGATTGTTGGAGTTTATATGACTATGCAAAAGTCGTTTTATATTTGTGGGGCAGTTTCCTAGCAGCTGGGACAAATATCTCACTCCTGGACAATCATCTCTACACATATCCCTTGTTGATAAAACTCTCCTCTACAGATTCGTCCTACTCTTTCCTGTTGCAATTTCTCATAACACAAACAGCATATGTAAAGGGGACAGAGTTGATACATTGGGGGTCATTGAACAACAAATATCTACAGGATAGTATATCGGCATTGTGGTCATTCTCTTCAAGCAACAGTTCAGGTTTTATTTGCCTTGCTTCTTGTATCATTTTGAAGTTGTCCCAGATTTTAATGAAAGTAAACATTTGGGAAATTCCGTATTCTAGTCTTAGTTGTCCCACATAGCAAAGCTAGGATTATTATCATATATAATGTGAGTAATCTGCTACACAAGTAAACAGTTGAAATATTGTCTTTACCATTACACCAAGAAAACTAAAAAAAAATTGGCCGGAACATTACACTCAAACCCTAGGTGTCATTTTCTCCTCTAACCTCTAACAACCAGATTTCATTAACAAGATTAAACATTAGGGTATAAAGCCTCTTAAGCCCTAGCACAAAACCTTAATGCTTCAACAATTGATGACAAATGAAAGTAGGGAGGGGGACAAAGCCTCTTTATCCCTCTTAGCGTTGTAAGTAAAAGATAGCATGCAACAATTAAGCCTCTAAAAGAGCATATACCAAGATACACACACAAGCAACAAAAAGTGAACAAAGAATACTTACTAAGCCAAGCGCATGCATGAGGAAACCCTAATTCGCCATCCAAGCATCAATAAGAGAGAAACATCCCACAAAATCTTTCTCCATGTGGTGCGCACTCGATCCAAGAGCAAGAAAAGAGACAGAGAGAACATTTCTAAGAGTGCCCTCTCACAAATTTGAGGAGTTGTGATGATAAAAACTGAAATAAGTGCTCCCTCTATTTATATGAGGTAACCAAGCACATTTGTCCACATAATTTGAGTAAAATGTCAACAATTCAAGCTAGAAGTGGGGTCGACCCTTCAAAAATAGCCTCTACAATGATAAAACATGAAAATAATACACGAAATGGTCACACGTGTGGTGAGGTCAAGCCCTCATGGGTGTGGAGAAGGCCTCCAAAGACCACATATCATCATCAAGGAGTGCAAGCAAGGTGAAAACCATAATCAAGTGCCCTGTCACATCATGCGGTGTCCAAGGTGGAGAAGGGTGTATATCAACTCTGCATGTCATCCAACCATCTACCAGTGCAACATCCTTCATCCAATGTGTGATAATCTCTGGGGTGTAGTGCCCAAGATGTGGGCTTTTTACCCATCTTTGTGCCACCATGACCATATCTAGCAAAAACAAGCTTATTTGTCCATCATCCAAGGTCCAGAAGATGTGAGAGTTTGTATCTGAGTGTGTCAACCATCAAATGACTCAACGCTCTACATCACACGTGCCATATCCTACAATAAAGGCACAACGTCCTGGATGAAAGCATGGGACGTCCTTCAATGAACCATGTCAGGTGCATCCAAATCAAATCAACGCATGAAATCAAGTAAATTGAATGTTCAAAAGGTATAAAAGCCCTTAGATCATACAAAGTAAGTTGTTACTTAAGATACAAACCACATAAACAGTTCACATCAAGTATCCCCTTCAATTCACATTAGCTCAAGACTTTATGTAATTTGGCAAGTTTGAATATGGGAGGACCATCATCAGACCCAATTAGGTGTGCCAACCAAAACAGGAAATAAAAGACCCAAGTAAAGGGATATGTCCCAGGGGAAGTAGAGAAGAAAATAATCCTTCAAGAGTAATTGTGGTAGTGGTACTTGTTGGGCTTACTTCATGGATTATGGTGGCATTCAGTCCATTTCTATGAGCACCTTTGTGGAGGGTACGCTTGCTCTTGAGTTACCATTTTATGAGCGCTACGTTTTTTTGACTCCTTACTCTGCCATTTTATTTTCCTTCTATTATATTTGCAAGTCCCCTTTAGAAGGTTTCAAGCTTTAGCATCATTGCTTGGGGACTGGGGCGAACGCAGAAATGGTAGAGCTCAAGTATGGGCTGGATTTTAAGAGTCCTTGCTATTATCTCTTTCTTTCTTTAGCATCAGTCTTTCTTTATTATTCTTTTACTAGCAGTTGCAATCAACCTCTGGGCCTTTAACCCCTATTCTCATGAGAGCATGAACAATGACCCATTACCAAATTTTAGTACACTGCGACAGGCTCCAGGATGCTAAGTGTTAAGTATGGCAGGGTGTAATGTTCTTGACTTGGCTAGTCTAGGAAACTCTGTTAATGTGTGTGTAGGATTAATTGTTTACAGCATATAAATGAGCATTCAAATAATAATGGCGACAAAAGACTGCAAAGCTTATATTATGAAATCTCTATGGAGTACAAATGTCGAATGTAGCTAAATAAAATAAATCACTCGGCTAGATCAATGACAAAAGGATCTTAACTGGAATACAATAGCAACTAAATTAATAATACCCAATACCCGAAGAATGTTGTGGAATGCAATGGATGAGATGAAGAACTGTTGCAGATATAACAGCTCGTACGACAACTGCTGCAAGTCTAGAAAGTTCGCTCTGGTGGCTATACCTCTCGAAAATGCCTGGAAACTGTCCCAAACAATGTGCCCTTCTCTGCCTCACAGTCCTAGTGACTGTCCGGACCTCAACTGGTGTATATGGTACTTGGATGGATTCCCCTGGGGGAAATGCGCCCCCTCTGCTCTAGAAAACTGCGCCCTAGTGATTCCACCATCGAAATCAGCTGATGTCTGCCTCAAACTGATCGCTCAGGTTTACTATGAAATGGGTCGAAAGGATTTCCTCAAATCTGAACTGATGATCGCTCGGGAACCCCGAATGTGTCCTCCCCAAGTGTCGCACTCCCAATGTCCGGAAACTGCACCCTAGATGATTCCTTCGTCGAAATCTGACGAGGAACCAAGAAAATGATGTGCCTCGCCTTCCTCTCAACTAGGTTGGAGGGGAATCTCTGAACTCTCCCTGAAAGAGACAAGTCGATCAACTGAACCTCCTCAAAAGTTGTGCCCTCACCCTGAATGAGTGTGCCCTTGCTGTTGCAACCTGCGAAACTACTGCTGAAGATCAATGGAAGATCTGTGTGACCTCCCCGATGACTAGGGTGTGTCTCTCAACACCGAAATCAACCACTGGTATAATCCTCCTGGAATCCACTGAGATACCTCTCTTGAGATGCACCTCTCTCCTCAATGACAAGTCAAAATCTACATAATGATGAATTAGGTCGTTGAACCTTCTCTTATAGCTACATGAAACCCTAATTCGTTGTTGACTTCTAATTTTAGCTCGTTTGTTCTATTTTTTGCTCAAAATGGCTTAAAAGCGCTTTTAACACTTTTAGCTCAATGTCACTTTCTGAATATAACACCATTGATTGAAGTGACCTCTAGTAACCCTGTTTACCCCTTTCTGGCCCTGGCTATAGTGTAACAGGGCAATTTAGACCATTAAGCCTCCTCTCTGGAGCTCCTATTTAGAAAGGGGCTTACAGTCCTCCCTTCCCGAAATTGCTTGTCCTCGAGCAATACCAATCCAGGGTGCTACAACACTTGCTCGCTCTCCCAAGTAGCGTCCTCTATTGGAAGACCTCTCCATATGATCAAACACTCTCTGATGACCCTGCTCCTTAGCTTCTGCTCCCAGAACTCCAGAACCTCCTCCGGAACCAACTCCAATTGTCCCTCCTCATCCAATGGGAGAAGCTCCTCTGATCTGCTGATGAATTGTTCCACTTCCTTTTTGAGGCAAGATACGTGGAACAGATTATGAATCTTGCTCCCCTCTAGAATCTCTAGCTCATAAGAAACCTCGCCTACTCGATGCATGATCCTGTAAGGGCCATAAAATCTAGGCTTGAGCTTCTCGGCCCCACTCTTCTTCAGAGATGACTGTCTGTAAGGTTGGAGTCTCAAAAAAACCAGATCCCCAACCTCAAAGGTGCGCTCTATCCTATGCATGTTCGCAATCATCTTTTGTCAATTATGTGTCGCCTGCAAGTTCTCTTTCAACAACTTGAGAATCTCCTGACTCTCTGTGATCCAATCCTTGGCCCTGGAGCTCTTCTCTCCCCGAAAACCAAGTCTACCAAAGTGGGAGCATCATATCCGTACAATGCTCGGAAGGGTGTCATACCAATAGACATGTGGAAAGTGGTGTTGTAGCAATGCTTTCCTAAATGTAGCCACTTGAGCAATGTTCTCTATTGTCCACCTACATAGTTTTTCAAATACCCTTCAACACACTTGTTGACAATCCCGGTCTGCCCATCTATCTGAGAGAGATAGCTAGTGTTGGGTGTCAACTCTGCCCCCACCAATCTAAACAACTCCCTCCAAAATGTCCCAATAAACCAACTGTCCCTGTCACTGATAATGTTCCTCGACAACCCATGAAGTCTAAAGTTGGAAGATACTTGGATAGGATCTAAAGTGCTTGGGGGTTTTACATTAGGCTTTCCACTTGCACTCCAGGTACATCTTAGAAAAGATTCCCCTTTGAACCGATTGGCTCCTCTTCTATTCGTAGGGACTAAAGAGAAATCTTGTTGAATTGCCTCTTGTAACTTCTTAGGTTGAGGATCAATAGGAGTTGAGGGCATTGGAGAATTATCAATAGGCTTTTTAGTTTTCTTGCCCGATGAGGCTACAGGGGAATCAACAAGTTTCTTGATCTTTTGTTCAAACAGAGAGATAGTCTGAGTTGGAGGGTCTGGAGTCGGTTAGAGTCGGGTAGTTGCCAGTAATCAAATGTAATCTTTCATGGTTATTGTTGGGGTCCTAGGTCAAATGTTTATATTTTCAAATAAAATTTGACATGCCTTTCAATTGTCAAATGAGTCTTGAGCCATCTCCTCCACTATGTCAACAAGACATTGAAGGCAGTATTGTAGCAGAATTTGAAAAGGACAAAGAGTATTGTATTGGCAAAGTCAATGAACACCTGGAGATGCTCTTGAAAAGGCCAACAAGGACATCAAGCTTTAGAGAAACATGGCCAGGCACTAGTACATCAGAAAATAGATCAGGAAAAGTCACTCAAAAATGTTCTACAAGACCCACTACGCTTTTGACTTTGTTTTTGGTCATCATTTTCAAAAGAGGTTTTTGACCAAATAAAGATGAATTTTGGAAAACCAAAGGAGGTTTTTTCTAAGGACATACCAAATCACAATAACCTCCCCCAGTTTTTACATAGGTATCATATATTGGGAGATATTCAACCTTCTTGGAGGCCTATTTCAGAAAATCAAATTCTCCAATTTAATTGAATGTTTTAGTCATTCTTTTGTGGCACATATTCCAAGAATATGGGAATGAATTTCACAAAACTGAGAGAGGTTTGTCTTCACAAAAACCTTAGCTACAAAAACCTCTCCTCGTTTGGTAAAATGTGTTATGGTTAAAGAGAAACCTACCTACCTAAGCTCTAATCCCTTTAGCACCTCCACGGCAGTGGCGCCAAAAATGTCGAGTGAAATATATGCTATCTAATTTGACATTAAATTGTCAACTCTGGGCTCGTAAGCTCTGAGGTGCCAGCACTGTATATGCAGGTCTAGAGCTCTAATCTAGCTTAGCCTCACCTAATCTAATGCCAATAAACTCAAATAATGAAGAGCTTTAAGCAATTCTAGAATTATGAGCTATTTACCCTAACCAACTTCAAACAAGGAATTGATGGACTATTTTTAAATAAGCAAATAGCAATCTATTTTAAAGCTAGTTAATCTATTCAATTTTTTTAAGTAAGCAACAGCAAGTAAGCTATCTATCTTTGAGCAAATAAGCAAGCAAACAACTAACCTATCAAGATTATTTTGACAAGTGAACTCTATTCTTAAAAAGAACTCATAACCATTTCTATTCTACAAAGAATAAACATTAATTCAAGCAAATCCACAAACCCATAACTAACACTAATTAGAAATTCTAATTCTAATTCGTAACTAAAATAACATTGAAAATACTCCATATAGAAATCTACAAACTCAAAACTAATTCAAGTAAATTTACAAACTCATGAACTCGTGATTAAAAATCTTAATTCAAATCCACTCTTCTAATTAAAATTGCAATTCAAATCCACAACTGAGATTTTATAATCTAAACTAAACTAATTCTATCATTAAAACTCAAATTTCAAAACTAGAATGCTGTAACAAAACATAACTCCAAAATATATTCCTATCCTATCGTACTAAAGCAAGATAAATGAACCAAATAGATTTATGAAAACATAACTGAACTGATAATTAAATTTAGCTTGTTTACAACTAATAAAACTTGCAACTATTAATCCATTGAAGCTTGCAAATGATCCTAAATTAAAACTCTATTTACACTAATCCTCTGTTCACATAATACTCTGCTTTAATTTGCAGAAGCTAATTTAAAACTTCAATACATCATCTAAGTTAGTAGCCCGTAGGGCAATTGTTAAGAAATAAGAAACACGACATGACAAATAACCAGCTCCCATAAGCAATCTGCAATTTTAAAGAAAGATGAATTAGACAAGCAAATTACAATTAGCATGTACAGTAATTAAAACTGAAAAAGGTGTTGAGTTTTGGATACCTTGGAAAGTGGTCCCCATTTGTTTAGGAGTCTCTAAACACAAAGGGGGAGACTTTTACCCTCATACTTTACTTTATGATTCTAATTTCACTTTGACTTAGGAGCTTTAAGTCAAAAGTGAAATATGTCACTTAAGTTATAAAGTGACAATTAATTCACAATGTGGGTGAGTTAATAGACATAAAGTGACTAAGG
>JASDQU010102293.1:277648-293696 GCA_032191745.1 Picea mariana | reverse complement strand
AAGGGCACCTTAAATGAGCACTTAACCTATAAAATATTGAGCAGAAAGTACATGACAGCTTGCTGTCCTAAAACAGCAAAAAGAGGACAGCAAAACAGTTGAAACTTAGAGCCATACTAAGGTCAAAGACAGACCTTAGATGGCAGCCTCATAGGACCTCAGAATTTCAACAAAAGGCATACAGCAGGGAAACAGGTAAAAATTCTAACTAAGCAAATAAAACACACGAGATATCTATCTATACAGTTACCCAGACCACAAGTGGGCCCCCAGCAGATCGTGGCTACCCTTCAACAACAAGACGCAGTCACAAAATTAACATACCATTGATATTAATCATGAAAACAGAGTTTTACAACAAAATCAAAATAATTTGTGTATGTATACAAATCCATTTTTCTTCCTGGGATGGACAGCAGGTATTTATAGAGTGTTTACAGAGCTGAGAGGTCGACCTCTGATCCTCTTAGAATAGTATGAGCATAACAAAATCAGTTACATCATTAAAAATCAAATTCTATGGAAGAATCTTCATTAAATGCTTGAAACAGAGTGAGTTAATAGGCCATGGATCTCGGGCATCTTCAATGGTTGGAAGCAAATTCTAGTAGGACACCGAGCAAGAGGGATCCCAAGGGAGAAAAACCCATGTGCTCAAATTTCATAACGGTGCCCCGAGATATGTGGATCGCCAACTTCTCTTCGCTCCGAGTGTCGAATGGAGTGTCGGATGGAGTATTGGAGTATTGGAGGGTCGGATCGAGGACCACGAACTGCTCTCAATCTGTTTACAATTTTAGGAAACGGCCCGCATGGGACCTAAATTGGGCATATTGGGCACAAAACCAATGTGCCATATTTTTATGACTCAACTTCCTCTTCCCATAAATTAAGCTCTAAGTTCGTTGCATGGAACAGTGTCGGATGAAGGTTTGGATGGAAGGTCGAATCCCATTTTTGACCTATTCCAAGCAAACCACAAACATTAGATCAGTGTAACCATTCAAATGAAGATGAATTAATCATAAAACCATTGCAAAACGATGATTACACATACTTTGTGTGATTCCATGGCAAATTGATGTATAAAGCTTGATAATACCTTTAAAATGGCTAAATGAGAGCATAACATAGATAATGTTGCATGCAAAAAGGATTTGATCATCGCAATAAAATAGTCAAAACATGAACCCAACATTACCCCCACACCTAAGGATTTGCAAGTCCCACTGCAAACAAAAATGAATCACCCTGACATGACTAGACTTGCGAAGGAGGGGGTGGATTAGCTTTAGAAGCTTCTCCCTCTTGTCCTAAAGACTTTGTCTTGGGCCTCTTACGATGTTTCAATTGTGCCCGGAGGCTGCAATTGGTATTGGTCATTTGATCAACTAATCATTGGAGAGAATTCACATTTGCTTGCAATACCGCATTATCATGATGAAGATGCCTATCTATAGTCTTTCGCTCTTCCAACTGTTGAAGAAACTGAGCATTTTCTTGTTGTAATTTTTCAATGATTGGGGTATGATCAAATGTTTCAGAAGAGGACTTGGATCCCTTGATGGATGTAGACAGTCTATTAGCTTTGGAAGCTGATGTAGGCATCTGTGAGGTAGGAGTAACAGAGTTCTTGTGAGAGGGTATAGGTGCAGATTTTACTTCTCTATCAGGCTCAAACTCTTCTGCAGAAACTTCCCTAAGTATTTTATGAGAGCTTTCATGATCGAAAGATACTTGGATAGGATCTAAAGTGCTTGGGGGTTTTACATTACACTTTCCACTTGCACTTCGGGTACTTCTTCGAAAAGATTCCCCTTTGAACGGATTGGTTCCTCTTCGATTCGTAGGGACTCAAGCGAAATCTTGTTGAATTGCCTCTTGTAACTTCTTGGGTTGAGGATCAATAGGTGTTGAGGGCATTGGAGAATTGTCAATAGGCTTTTTAATTTTCTTGCCCGATGAGGTTGCAGGGGAATCAACAAGTTTCTTGATCTTTTGTTCAAACAGAAAGATAGTTTGAGTTGCAGGGTTTGGAGTCTGTTAGAGTCAAGTAGTTGCCAGTAATCAAATGTAATCTTTCAAGGTTATTGTTGGGGTCCTAGGTCAAATGTTTATATTTTCGAATAAAATTTGACATGCCTTTCTATTGTCAAATGAGTCTTGAGCCATCTCCTCCACTATGTCAACAAGACACTGAAGGCACTATTGCAGCAGAATTTGAAAAGGACAGAGAGTATTGTCTTCGCAGAGTCAATGAACACCTGGAGATGCTCCTGAAAATGGCCAACAAGGACATCAAGCTTTAGAGACACATGGCCAGGCACTACTACATTAGAAAATGGATCAGAAAAAGTCACTCAAAAGTGTTCTACAAGACCACAATGTGCTTTTGTCTCTGTTTTTGGTCATCATTTTCAAAAGAGGTTTTTGACCAAATAAAGATGAATTTTGGAAAACCAAAGGAGGTTTTTTCTAAGGACATACCAAATCACAATAACCTCCCTCAGTTTTTACACAGGTATCATATGTTGGGAGATATTCAACTTTCTTGGAGGCCTATTTCAGAAAATTAAATTCTCCAATTTAATTTTCTGTTTTAGTCATTCTTTTGTGGCACATATTCCAAGAATATGGGAATGAATTTCACAAAACTAAGAGAGGTTTGTCTTCACAACAACCTTAGCTACAAAAACCTCTCCCCATTTTGTAAAATGTGTTATGGTTAAAGAGTTATCACTCCATGTTTGACTCCTACTTTTTCACTGCGCTTCTGTCACACTCGTTGCGCTTTTGGACAATTTGTTTTTGAATCAATTTTGAAGGGGTTAGATGTAGGTTTTTGCTTGGATTAGTGAATCCAAGGTGTAGAGGACATCTCCAGCTTTCCATTCATAACTTTTTCATTAAAAAAAACTCGTCGAGGAAGGCCTCCAAATCATCCTCCAAAGTTGTTGCTCTTCTGCTACAATTTGTTGTCATTTCCATGCTTTCTGATGATTGTTTCATAAGATTATAAGCTAGATTCAAAGTTATTTGCTCTGTTTTGGATTAAACTGTCATGTTATGTTACACCTTCTTCTGATGAATGGATTCATGATCTCATGCCCATTTTGAAACTCACCTCATCTACGCTATACACAATGACAAATCCTAAATGCTATGGAGTATACCTACCTTGCCCCATTCTATATTTGCAACTTATCTTTTGGAAACCCTGGCCTAGGAATTTCAAATGGTGGTGTACTTTGGAAGAAAATGCAATTATGTGAGAATTACATCAATGTCCAAGTTTTCGACTTGGACATTTTATGATAAAAATGCATTAAAAAGTTTGAATTTAATTATCAACATGAATTTTAACAACATACCATTCAATTCATCTTAACTTACCAGTGAAACAAGTGTATCAATTCAAATGATCCATTTTTACCTGCAATCGTGGTCACCTACAGTGTGTGCACACCTCATCTGATCATTCATATGATGCTTCATCCAGTCGTCCATATGGCACCCCATATGGTCTTCCAAATGGCACTCCATATGGCACTTCATATGGTACTCCTGTGCAAATGGAATTTGTTCTTATTGTAATGGATGTTTACCCACAACACTCAGCTTGGGCACTTCTGACAGTCATGGTGAACAGGAGCATAGACAAGATAAGTGTGAATAGAGTAATCCACTGTTTAATTGCCTTGTCATCGTTCTTGTACCCTAAAAATAATATGTTCCTCTATCCATAGGCATGTAACACAAAGTTGTAGTGAATATTTTAGCAGTCTGTAATTGACACAAAGAACCAGTTAAGCAGTGTGTCGAGAAATGTACAGCAGGCTTATAACACACAGTGATGTTAGTGGTATCTAATTTAGCATTTCAATAAAAAAATAACTGCCGATATAATAGCCCATATCATGAATGAAGATTTTCAGGTCCTATCAAGCTTGCCTACTAGGTTTGTCTTTGACCACAATTAGGCTCTAAGTTTCAATTGTCTGATAAAGTATTTGTTGTTGTTTTAGGACAACCAATAGTCCAAGAACTTCTTGTTGATTTGTTACGATTGCACTTCCTATATTAGGTGCTCTAGCATGTAGTTTTAGTAACTAGAAGTTAGCACATGCATACTAAAATAAGTACAACACAGCTAAAGATCTTTACAGCTGAAAATGAACAGATCTAAGAGACTAACACATGCATTTTTATACACAGGTACTTTTGGTCAACATGACCCTGGATAAAAAACCCCTGGGGAAAACCAGTTTGGGATATCTGTCTATATAATGATGATCAAAGCAAGAGATACAACAAGTAATGAAATACAATGGAACCTGTATGCATAGCAAGTTCCTCACGAGCCTTGCCACAAGAACCAGAAAAAGAAGTGCCCAAACTGTGGTGCGCCCTCTCCCTTTGTTGCCCTCTGCACTGAACTGAAGCGCTCTAGTTCATCTGTGACCCAATGAAGAAATCCCTCCACAGGAATGTCCTCTCCTGTGATGCCTCTCCACTGAAACTGTCAGAGCTCGAATCCTCCAAGCAAATCTGCTACCAGGTAGCTGCTAGTCCTCTCAACATGTGTGCCCTCCTCCTAGCAGAAATGATCACCATAAACAAACAGAGACTAAAGTTGCATATCTCTCACCATGAAAGCATGCGCCCTCCCTCTAGCCTCCTCCTATATCTGACCTCATCTCAAGGTGACAAGTCCTCCTCTCCTGGTGAGCAAATGAAGGGTCCAAGTGCACCTCCTCTACTAGATGCGCCCCTCCTCCATGCAAAGTGCTCCCTCCAAGAAATAGAAGCTATGGCTCCATGGAAATGCTCTCCATGCAAGCTCAAACAACACAAGAGCCTCTCCTCAATCTCTCAAGGGTTTTGCTTAAACCCTCATGAAGTGCACCCTCCTTCTCCTCAAGAAATGTGCCCCTCTTCTCCTTTCCAAAACTCACAAGTGAAGAATGAGTCTCAAAAATACCTTTACCCTCTCTTTAGCCTCTTTGAACCAACCCGAAAAGATCAATGGCATAGATTAGATCTAGCCAAGTCTAATCAATGGCTGAGATCTCATCCTAAAATCTCACTAAGGAAACCCACTTTCCTTAGTTGCTTTATGTCTATTAATTCACCCACATTGTGAATTAATTGTCACTTTATGACTTCAGTGACATATTTCACTTTTGACTTAAAACTCCTAAGTCAAAGTGAAATTAGAATCATAAAGTAAAGTACAAGGGTAATAGTCTTCCCCCTTTGTGCTTAGAGACTCATAAGCACATGGGGACCACTTTCCAAGGTACCCAAATCTCAACAATGAAAGCAATATACAAAAATTTTACAAGGATTCTACTTTTTCTTCTCATAGATTATAAATAGGCAGTATTTATCATTTGTCGGCTCATGAAACCCCTCCCCCACGCCTAAGTATTGTGACACCTCACAATAAAAAATATAGGGAATTACTCAATTCTCCCAATAGCCTAAGATTTACAGCTTGTTAAGTGCAGAGATAAATTTCACATATCAGTCTGACGAGACGGTTAGAATATGGCCCCACCTATAGGATAGAATATCCTACATTCAATTAAGAAGAGTTAGGCGAGGGAGTCTTAAGATAGACTTAAAGTTAGTTCCCAGTGGCATACTTATGGAGTTCATTGACCTTAGCTTAACCATAAATACTTATTGTCAGCTTTGTCTACAATTAATGTCGTACATCAGCACAAGTTTAAGATTTAGGAATTGTATTTATTATTTTTTTGCCAGATTATCATCCTCGCTAGGTAGAATGCCTCGCTGCCAACAGGCCTATTCAGTACTCTAACAGGTTTACCTAGTCATACCACAGGCTGGTACCCGCTGCCAGCAGACCTGTTCAATATCCCAACGGGTTAGCCTCTTACACCCTCAAAGACTTATCCACCATCTTTTAAGATTTTAATATAAAGATTGCTTTGTGCAAGAAGATGGGGAGACAACTCTGAAAATTTTATTTAAGAATGGGATGGTATTTATGTTAGAGGATGACTCTCCTTTATGTATACCTTAGAGACTGTCTTCATGTAAGGAGTACTTAAGCAGACGTAGCCTATCTAAAGATATGGTATAATCAAGCATTTTTAGTGTGTAGTGGATGGTACCATTGGGAAAGAACAAGAAGGCAACTTTAGGCTCAACTCACTTTCTTCTTTTTTAAAGTTATTGTGATGTTTCCATGGCTAACCGCTAACCAGACCTCCTTGGTACTCTTTAATAAAGATACTTTACTCACTTACTCAGGGTTCTTGGGGAAACTTTACGAGTAACCTCTACGTTTGATACTCAAGGTATCACTTCCTCATATCCTCTAGTGGTGGAGGTTAAGAGCAATTCCCATTACAGATTCCTTGAGAAAAAGAAGAAGGAATTCTTTGCAAAAATGTGGCTAGTTACAGCAAGTTGTTATTCAATTGATGCTTAGCAGACAACAAGGTTCAAATATAGCAATGTTGTTGAAGGAAAATACTTCATTTTTTTCTCCTTGAAATTGTCCACTTGTGGTGAAATAAATACCAGCAAAGATCTCTAAAACTGTTTGTTAAAAACCACACTCTAAATATCAAAAACTGATGAGATTAATGAGATCAAGTCACAGGTACATGTATCTCATAGCTTTTTTATTAAAAAGAAAATGTAAAATGAGGTTGCATTAGACTTTAAGCTAAACTAACAACATACGGTTTTTATTTATTATCCTACCCTACCTAAAAAGAAAGGAAAATCTTTATTCAAGTGTAAGAACTTTTCCAATGTAACCATGTGCGAAGCAAGATAAGATACATACTCATATCCACATAAGAAAAAGTTACCGCAGTGATTAACTGGATATGAAGAACCAATCAACCTACTTGTTTTGGCATCAAAAGGTGTTGAAGAAGAGAATAGTATCATGGCCTGATGATCTCTTGAAACCAAATTTCAATGTAAGCTCGATGTTCATCAACAGTAGTTTCTATGCTCTCTTTCATCATGCTATGCAGATCCTCTTCTGTTGGATGATTGATTTCTGAAGTACATAATGGATCTATTGAGATGGATGTTGAGAACTCCTCAATATCAGGTCTTAGTGATTGCTCTCCATCGGATGTAGTCCATATATTCTCAGCTTCCTTCACAGTTTGGCAAGGAAAATCATTTTGTATTTCATAGGACCTTGATTCTTCTAATATTTCCGGAGAGGTAGATACACTTTTGGCTGCTGCCAAAATATGTTCTTCTTGAAAAGAAGAAATCTCAGCTACTGCTAGGATTTGAGAAAGTTCCCTCAAGCTAATGGTTGTTCTGAGTTCATTTTGTTGGTTGATGGATCCTACCTCACACAGGGATTAGAGTCTAGGGTTCTTAAAACACACAAAAGTTTTTTTTTATTATTATAGACATTTTAAGAAATTAATCACAACTACCTAAAAGATGAAAGACCTATTTAAAGAAGATTTGTGCAAACCAAACACACCACGCTTGCATAAAATAAATCACTTACAGGAAAGAAATCAAAGCATAAAATAAAATACGATTGCAGGGATGAAATTAAACTCACACGTGTATGAAAGTAAACACAGTGGAAGGAAAAAATAAACACACTTTGCGAAAGGGAAGCGCACTTGCATGAAAGAAATAAAACTTGCATAAAAGAAATAAAAGAAAACACTCTTGCAGTAAAATAAGCACACTGGCAGGAAAACTAAATTGCAGGAATGTAAACACACTGTGCAGGAAAGAAAGCACGCTTGCGGGAAATTAAATTGTAGGAAAGTAAACAAACTGAGAAAAGTAAATAGACTAAGAAAAGTAAGCAAACTTGCAGAAAAAGTAAACACTCTTTCAGAAAGGGAACAACAAGGCTTTGGAGCGACCCATTAAAATGGATGCACAAGTTCTTACCTCTCGTCTTAAAGTTTCTCCTCCCCCTTGTGTAATTAAAGGCAACCTACCTACCTAAGCTCTAATCCCTTTAGCACCTCCCCGGTGTTGGTTTTCTTCATATAAGATATAAGAGATATTCGATATATTATTACAATAACGAGTGTTCCATATATAGGGAACATAAGGTGACCATCCATGAACGGATGCGTCCCTTGAATAATCAATAACTATTTATTATTATCATTTACTTATAATATACTATATTTAATAATCAATAATAATTGTATTATTAATTATTATCGTTAGAGAATGTCTTCCCGATGTTGTCCAAACATCAACACTCCCTCTCAACGAGGGAGACATTATGCAACATGCCACTCTTGTCTTTGAAGTATACAAACTTCACCCTAGACTCATGACATTTGTCTGTCAGTCTTGGGAGACATCTCTCTCCCACCTGAACCGAGGAGAAATTCCTTCTGCGGCTCTCCCTTTGAGCCAATTAACTCTCTCTAAGATTAGGCTCACTTTGGGTCCGCATGTAATATCATATAGCATCTTGAGTCTTTATCATTCCTTGTCAAATCGCCATGACTAGGACAAAGACTATACCAAGATATTTCACCACAGGCACACACCTATGAGTGAATGTCGACTTGATGCTAACTGACATGTGGAAAGCACTTCAAGCACCTCGAGTCCATATTATTCCTTGTCATGATCAAGGAAGGACTACGTCTGGGCCCATTTATCACAAGTGCACCTTTGTGATAAATGTATCCTATCTCCCTTGGTCTACAGCCCAATGTAGGAGAAGTTCTGGCCGATGTTGAAACATTAACACTCCCTCTTAGTTAAGGAGGTATCTTTCCATAGTAGTACACAACTATTGTTCAGAGACACGCAGTCTCCGCCAGTGGTACAAAACCACCATAGTAGTAAAAGATTTGTCACACATGGCACTCCCATGTGGACTTCTAGAGGCTACTCCCTCTAGGAACACTTAGGATCAACTCCCCATAGTGTGAGACATCAAGGGCCAACTCCCTTGACATGTCCTCATGTTCTCTCCACATGGGACGATGAGCTATAAGCCCAAATGTACTTATTCCTTCTCGAATAAGTGTTCCACTTATCCCTTCTCAAATAAGTGTCCTCACATATCAACTCAACTCAATTCACAGAGGAGTATGATCTCGAGAAAGTTTGTCACACATCGCACTCCATGTGGACTTCTAGAGGCTACACCCTCTAGAAACACTAGGGTCAACTCCCATAGTGTATTCCGTCAAGGGTCAACTCCCTTGACATGTCCTCATGTGCTCTCCACATGGGACATTGGGTTATAAGCCCAACTGCACTCATTCCTTCTCGAATAAGTGTTCTAATTATCCCTTCTCAAATAAGTGTCATCACAGATCAACTCAACTCAATTCACAGAGGAGTATGATCTAGAGAAAGTTTGTCACACATGGCACTCCATGTGGACTTCTAGAGGCTACACCCTCTAGAAACACTAGGGTCAACTCCCATAGTGTATGACGTCAAGGGTCAACTCCCTTGGCATGTCCTCATGTGCTCTCCACATGGGACGTTGGGTTATAAGCCCAACTGCACTCATTCCTTCTCGAATAAGTGTTCCACTTATCCCTTCTCGGATAAGTGTCCTCACAGATCAACTCAACTCAATTCACAGAGGAGTACAATCTAGAGAAAGTTTGTCACACATGGCACTCCATGGGGACTTCTAGAGGCTACACCCTCTAGAAACACTAGGGTCAACTCCCATAGTGTATGACGTCAAGGATCAACTCCCTTGACATGTCCTCATGTGCTCTCCACATGGGACGTTGGGTTATAAGCCCAACCGCACTTATCCCTTCTCGGATAAATGCCCCACTTATCCCTTCTCGGATAAGTGTCATCACAAATCAAATCAACTCAGTCACAGAGGAGTACGATCCGGAGAATGTCTCAGGAAGCTGCAAACATCAACACTCCCTCTCAGCGAGGGAGGCATTCTCTGCCACGCCAAGTCTGTCACGGAAATACTTGAACTTCGTCTTGGTTTGGTAAGAACATCGGCAACCTACTCATCTGTAGGAAGGTACTGCACCAATACTTCCTTCCTCTGCACCATGTCTCAGATGTAATGGTACTTGATCTCAATGTGGTTCAATTTGTCATGAAACACGGATTATTAGAGATCTTCACACAACTTTGGTTACCAGAATGAATAATGGTGGAATCCAGCACATGTTCAGATAGATCTGCAAGGAGCTTTTGAAGCCACACTGCTTCACAGACTGTCATACATAATGCAATGTATTATGCTTCTGTTGTGCTCAACACCACAGAAGTTCATTTCCTGCTACACCAAGAAACCATGAAAGATCCCAAAGTGAAGCAACACCTGAAGGTGCTCTTTCTGTCCACTGTGCTCCATGCCCAATCAAAGTCAATATATTCCTGTCATATCATATCAATACTGGAAGTATATCTCAGACCATGTCGAACTATGCCTCGCAAGTATCTCAACACATGTTTCACAACAATCTAGTGTGTCTATCTCAACTGACTTATAAACTGGCTAAGTGCACTCACTGCACAGCAAATATTTGGTCTGGTGTTAACCAGATACATTAATTATCCAATCAGCTATTTGTACAAAGTTAGATCAATTTCGTCAAAATCAAAAGAAGACACACTTAGTTTCTTTAGATTCATCATCATTGGTATAGCCACGGGCTTGAAGTTCAGTATCTCAAACTTCTTCAATATCTCAACTGTGTACTTCCCCTGACTCGGAAAGATCTCATCAGTTCTCTGCCACACCGCTAGTCCCAAGAAGTAGAGAATCATACCAAGGTCCTTCATCTCGAACTCAGAGGCCAACGCATACTTGCATTCAATAATAAGGCTCTCTATATCGGCGAGGAATAAATCATTAATGTAGAGGACCAAAATCAAGGACTCGCCATTAACAATATTGTAGTACAGGCTGGGATCGAAAACATTTTTGTTGAAGCCCCAAAATCATCAAGTGTCCATCAATCCTTGCATACCAAGCTCGAGGTGGTTGTTTGATTCCATACAAGGCCATATTCAACCTGCACACATGAGACTCCTTCTCATGTATCACGAAACCATCTGGCTTCTCGATGTATACTTCTTCCTTAATCTCTCCATTGAGAAAGGTTGTCTTTACATCCATCTGATGTAGTCTCCAACCCATGGCTGTTTCAAGGGAAATAAAAGTCCAGATAGAAGTGTATTTAGGAACATGAGCAACTGTCTCCTCATAATCTATTCCCTCCACCTGAGAGAATCCTCTAGCAACAAATCTTGTTTTGTGCCTCTCGATACTCCCACCAACTATGTGTTTGATCTTGTAGATCTATTTGGAAGTCACTACAGACTTTCCCTCAGGTCTCAGAACAATATCCCACACATCATTCTTCAAGATGGATTGATACTCCTCCATCATGACATCTCTCCATACTTGATGACTAGTTGCCTCCCCATAACAGGAAGGCTCAAAATGAATGATGTTGCTCATAGTTGTGGCATAGCATGAATATATCTGAGGTATATTTCTCTCTCGAAAGGAACAACGAGGAGATGCATGTCCTTCTTCCTCCTCTTCAGAGTCTGACGAGCCCATGCAAGTATCTTCCGACTTAATGCAATATCTCTTGGAACATCAATTGGAGCTAGAGGATCAATGGGATCAATTGGATCAGTAGGCTCAACTATCTCACTCTGAAATGTTGGAGGGTGAGGGGGAGAAGGCACCATCTCTTCTTGTCTCTTACTATCAATATCCATCTGATATCCTCTAAATCTCCTGAAGGGTACCTCCTCCTCTGTCTCCGCTCTCTCTAGATGTAGTACCACCTCCCTCTCCAGGAATGCCTCTACATACATTGGAACCGTTTCCATGTTTGCTTGCTTCATCAACATCTCATGGCTCAACTCATGTACTAGGAACCTTTTCAACAATGAAGATCAAGGATCATAATTTGTTAATAGAAATGGAGTTAGATGATTCAACCAAAATGTGTCTTTGATCCGATCCCTTCCCTCTGCCTTATCGAGAAGAGGAGGAGATCGTGAAGATTTTCAAGGCAAAGAGCGACCGGGCAAGCCGCCTATGAATTTCTACAACATCTCTATTACAATGTCTTTGTCAACATGTTGCCTATTGCACTGTCGTTTGGATATTTTACTGAACAACACAAAACCACATAAAACCACTGCAATTACGCCAATGGTGGTGGAAAACAACAGTAATATTGTCCACAGAACCCTTGATTGAAGGGAATTGTCACGTTCATGCTCATTCTTGACTTGGATTAATTTAAGGAGGGCAACTTTCTATTGGGTGCCCACCTGCACCAGCATCATCTCCAAAGGAGCTGACACTTGGTAACATCGATTTGAATAGTTGTGGTAGAAGACGGCTACGCAACTACAATTTTCAACACACAATTCCTGGCATTTTGTCTCGGAGGTTACGCTGAGAAACCTCGCAAACTGCCTGTACGACAAATCCATCCCGGGAATCCTCACCACACCGCCCTTCCATCCTCTACAAAAATTGAGGCGACCCTCCCGACGAGAAACCAAGAGTCACAGTCAAGCCATTCTAAAAGGGAGCGGGTATAAAATTCCCCACACACAGGTGGGTGCATTTGGGGTTGGGGTTACCAGCAGTACAAACCCCATACACCCCACGGAAGCTGGGGAGCTCACAGCTGCTCTGCATGGCCTCGAAATCAATCTCCCAACGAGGAGGCCTCCAATAATAATACCTTAGATTTCTGTCACTCTCCATCTTGAGCATATCTCAGGCTTACGTTCTGACGGTACGTGTCCAACGTAAACATGTCTACTAACGCGGATTCGGTCTGGTACATCGCAAGGTATCCGCCAGGCTCCAGGCGTTCATAGATTCGACGCTTCCCTGTCAATATCGACGCCTTTTCCTGCATTGCCACCCTCCTCCAATACACCTTCTCAGATATCCAATTGAGAACCATGGAGGTCACCTCCATTTCTAGAGAATAAGGTCCTTGTGATGTTGGTTGTTCTTCATAGCAACACGTTGCTACACAACTAAACACAAATGCAATAACATATCTCTTTACTCTCTCTACTCCTACTCATAATTCTAAGCAAAACTAAATCTCCATATCCTCATGGGCCCTCCCGTGAGGGAGTCACACCTAGTCAACCTGCTTTGATACCATGTTGGTTTTCTTCATATAAGATATAAGAGAAATTCGATATATTATTACAATAATGACTGTTCCATATATAGGGAACATAAGGTGACCATCCATGAACGGATGCATCCCTTGAATAATCAATAACTTTTTATTATTATCATTTACTTATAATATACTATATTTAATAATCAATAACAATTGTATTATTAATTATTCTCTTTAGAGAATGTCTTCCCGATGTTGTCTAAACATCAACACCCGACAGCAGCGCCAAAAATGTCGAGTGAAATATATGCTATCTAATTCGAAATAAATTGTCAACCCAGGGCTCGTAAGCTTTGAGGTGGCAGCACTGTATATGCAGGTCTAGAGCTCTAATCTAGCTTAGCCTCACCTAATCTAATGCCAATAAACTCAAATAATGAAGAGCTTTAAGCAATTCTAGAATTATGAGCTATTTACCCTAACCAACTTCAAACAAGGAATTGATGGACTATTTCTAAATAAGCAAATAGCAATCTATTTTAAAGCTAGTTAATCTATTCAATTTTTTTAAGTAAGCAACAAGAAGTAAGCTATCTATCTTTGAGCAAATAAGCAAGTAAACAACTAACCTATCAAGACTATTTTGACAAGTGAACTCTATTCTTAAAAAGAACTCGTAACCATTTCTATTCTACAAAGAATAAACATTAATTCAAGCAAATCCACAAACCCATAACTAACACTAATTAGAAATTCTAATTCTAATTCGTAACTAAAATAACATTGAAACTACTCCGTATAGAAATCTACAAACTCAAAACAAATTCAAGTAAATTTACAAACTCATGAACTCGTGATTAAAAATCTTAATTCAAATCCACTCTTGTAATTAAAATTGCAATTCAAATCCACAACTGAGATTTTATAATCTAAATTAAGCTAATTATACCATTAAACTCAGATTTCAAAACTATAAAGCTGTAACAAAACATAACTCCAAAATCTATTCCTATCCTATCATACTAAAGCAAGATAAATGAACCAAATAGATTTATGAAAACATAATTGAACTGATAATTAAATTTAGCTTGTTTACAACTAATAAAACTTGCAACTATTAATCCATTGCAGCTTGCAAACGATCCTAATTTAAAACTCTGTTTAGACTAATCCTCTGTTCACATAATACTCTGTTTTAATTTGCAGAAGCCAATTTAAAACTTCAAGACATCATCTAAGTTAGTATCCTGCATGGCAATTGTTAAGAAATAAGCAACACAGCGTGACAAATAACCAGCTCCTATAAGCAATCTGCAATTTTAAAGAAAGACGAATTAGACAAGCAAATTACAATTAACATGTATAGTAATTAAAACTGAAAAACACATACAGCAGGGAAACAGGTAAAAATTCTAAGCAAGCAAATAAAACACACGGGATATCTATCTATACAGTCACCCAGACCACTGGGACCACTGGTGGGCCCTCCATCAACTCGTGGCTACCCTTCAACAACAAGACGCAGTCACAGAATTAACATGGCATTGATATTAATCATGAAAACAGAGTTTTACAGCAAAAATAATTTATGTGTATGTATACAAATCCGTTTTTCTTCCTAGCATGGACAGCAGGTATTTATAAAGTGTTTACAGAGCTGAGAGGTCGGCCTCTGATCCTCTCAGAATAGTATGTGCATAACAAAATCAGTTACAAACTTACATCATTAAAAATCAAATTCTGTTGAGGAATCTTCATTAAATGCTTGAAACAGAGTGAGTAAATAGGCCATGGATCTCGAGCATCTTCAATGGTTGGAAGCAAATTCTGGTAGGACACCAAGCAAGAGGGATCCCAAGGGAAAAAAACCCATGTGCTCGAATTTCATAACGGTGCTCCAAGATATGCAGATCGCCAACTTCTCTTCTCTCCGAGTGCCAAATGGAGTGTCGTATGAAGTGTCGGAAGGAGTATTGGAGTATTGGAGCGTCGGATCGAGGACCACGAACTGCTCTCAATCTGTTTACAATTTTAGGAAACAGCCCGTGTGGGACCTAATTGGGCACAAAACCCATTTGCCAGATTTTTATGACTCAACTTCCTCTTCCCATAAATTAAGCTCTAAGCTAGCTGCCTGGAACAGTAACGAATGAAGGTTCGGATGATCATAGGTTTGGACCCCTCCAACTCAATGGTGTGCTCAAACCTTCTGTCAAGTGGTCTTCCTGGTGGAATCGACCCAAAAACCTGTTGATGTCGTCCCTGTTATCCCCGATATCTAGGGATAACTAGGAGATCATGTCTCGAGGCCCACATGGTCCTAGACATGGAGTACCGAGAGCAGGAGCGACCTGAGCATGGTCCTGGAGGACCCATCTTCTTCTTCTCAGCCAGCTTTGTCCTGTCATCCGTACCAGNCAGAGAGGCTCTTGCTCCATGAGGTAATTGGTCCGAGGCATCATGGTATGTGTCATATTTGATCATTATGACCTTCTTATGTATGCATTAGATCTCTTTCATTTCAGATAACTGCTTGGATCTTACACTAATCCACTTGACCATTGTTGGGGTAATTGATGGGGTAGCTTAGCAAGTCGGTATTCATGGGTTTTGGTTAGCCACCAAGGGGGGTTTGCAGAACCATCGTCCGCTCCCCTCATATCCTCACTTTTTCATCTTAAAACCCCGCTCATCCATCCCATTCCCCTAGTCTGGCCATTAGGATGACCATCCAGGGTACATCTTGTCTTGAGGGAAGAAGGGGCTAAAGGCCCAGGGGGTAAAAGCAGCTGGTAAAAGATAAAAGCCATAGGAAAAATGAAAACCTAGAGATGCTTCGCCCAGGGGATCCCCGAGAAGGCAATAAAAAGCCTCTCATAAGAAACTGAGGGACCCTAAAAAAATGATAAATAAATAAATGCAAGACC
>JASDQU010102293.1:253134-273235 GCA_032191745.1 Picea mariana | reverse complement strand
TCATTGAATCATATAAATAGAGGACGTTTTCTCCTCTTTTGGATCATAACATAACTTGCTCTCATTTGGAGAAGTCATTTTTAGCTCTTGTTCTTGGATTTTTGTCTCTTGGAGTGTGGCGCAACCTCTTGGGAGGATTATTTTTTGGCAAAGTGGTGCTTTATGCTATTGGAAGTTTTACAACTAGGGTGTGGATTGGCTTTCTTCATGATCTTGTAAGTGTTTTTCATCAAAACTTCTTGAGTGAATGGTTGTTGTTTAACATTTGCATTTATTGTTATCTTGTTGTTATTTGCTTGATCCTTGAAACCCTAGGGAGCCTACACACAAGTAGGTTGAGGCTTCATGTCCCCATAGCATGAGCTTATAGCCATTGGATTTGATAGGGTTTAGCCTAGCCATAGCTACACTAGCCATCTCTTGTCTTGAGCTAGTTTTGAGCATAAATTGAAAGAAGAAGGCGTCCTAGGCCTAATTAAGTTTACACCTAGGGTTTCCTTCTAGGGTTTTGAAAATCCTTGCCATAGCAACACTTTTCAGCCATAGGTTTATGCTTCTAAGCTAGCCGTTTTGCCAAGAAATTCTTAAAGAGAGGAGTAAAGCTCTAGGCCTAGCTTTAGCTACACCTAGGTAAGCCTTTTCTTGTTAGGGTTTAGGGTTTGTGGCCTTGCTATAGCAACACCATCAAACCCTAGCTCTCTTGTCTTTAAGTTTGAACCCTTCCTAAACCATTAGTCACATCTACATTGACTCCATTAACCCAAGGCACTAGTCTATGAATGGTTTTGAAGCTTGTTATGCCTTAAAATTCTCTCAAACTACTTCTAAATTGCAACCCTAACTAACCTAGCGTCTAACTCTAGCTAGTTTTAAGACTAACCCTAAGCTGATAACGTTTGGCCTTTTTAAAATTGTGCTTGGATAGAAAGGTGCGGCCTTGTTATCTCTTCATAGCTGTGGATTTGTTTCATTCTTTTGCTGGTTGAATTTGTCAAAACGTCCATCCTTGGCTAGCTAACCTGCAGACCACAAAAATTATATAGGTGACGTCATATGATTTGATTTCTTGTTTATGCATGCAACGTTGTGACTTTACTCATCTATTTTGGTTGACATTGAGTTGTTTATTGCATCCGTAAGCTGATTTGACAAAACGTTTTTTCTCTTTGTCATCATATTTGACGTTTGATTAAGGCTGACGTCACACCTACTGCAGAAATAATATAGGTGACGCAGCAGTTTTATGTATGTGAGCTGATTTGATATATTTGTTGCATTAATGATATGATACAAGGATTTAATATTGAACATTGAATTCTCTTATATCTCATGCATTTATTGAAGGAGTAATATAAACCTTTGTCTCTTTAAAGCCATCATTGACTTCGTCAATAATAGCATTGATCATTTTCTCATATATGTATTGGAAGATAGTCATTGATTTTTTGAAGTACTAACCCACTGCAAGCACATATTCTAGTTTTCTTGTCTTGTCTCGCAAACAGGTGCATTCTTCAGTGGATTTCTCTTCTTGACTATCTCACTTGGGCAGCAATATGTGAAAGGGAACTTAATTGACTCGGTCCTTTTTCCTCTAGCCCTTCTTTAACCCATATTTCCTTAGGGACGTCTCCCTTGGGCTAGCCCTCCTAAATAGAAAGAGCCCCCCATCGAGGTGACAGTGGGTGGGGAAGCTCCTGTTACGCCGGTTTCAAGCCCTGACTCAAGCTCTTTGGACCTTTCCTACAAACCATGCGATAACAGGATACATGATTTGCTCATTCCCAGTTTAGTCACTGATAGATTTTTATCGGATTTGATTTGTTCGTTTGTCTGATTGAGTTAAAGAAATTCATGGTTTGTTTTCAATTGGATTTGTTTGGTATCTACTCAGAACAAGAAGTTTTCATGCTAGATTTAGAATACGATCATGTTTTGATTTGATTTCGTTATAGTTTGTATGCTGTGATCGTCGAATGATTTCGTGAGTTTGGTTGTTACGATATTTTAATGTGCCGTGTCATATAATTTTCAAAGCTACAACTCTGATCATTTCCAATTTGGGAAGAACCAATCTGTTTTTACGGAAAAAATGCGCTCATTTAAGCCTGTGCAAATAATATTCATGCCCGAATCATGGAAATATTATGATTTGCAATGACTATGTTAAACCCCAGCTGTTTGATTTTAATTTGAAAAACGAATTGGTCGACCTGTGTTATCTCTATCAAATCAGGTTATAATTCATTTGAACGGAACGATTTTGATCAAGGTCAATCGATCTTGTTTTCCCCAATTTGCAATAACAAACGATCGGATAATTCTTACGAATTCTGTTACCAATTAATTGATCCTGTTATGATTTCATTTGAATTGATTTTCGCGCCAGTTTGAGTTGATCCACTCGTGGCATGAATCATTTGCTATGTCATTACAGTTATAACAATTTGAAAATGATCTTGTTTGGATTCGATCGTATCTCCTGTTGATAAGGCAACATAACAATTGCCTACGATTTGTTTGATTATATAGGTTTCAATTGGATATGAAATAATTTCAAAACTGTTTGATTATGATTCTGTTCACCCGACTTTTGGCAACAAACGAAACAGAGTATATGCTTCTCTGTAGTCATTTGATTGATCTTGATCCTGTTTGATTTCGAATGGTATAACAATTTCAACTTCAATGATTCGTTTTCAAATAGTTATTGGATGTTAGTTGAATTTAATTCTTTAAAAGATTTTCAATCGATTTTAATGCTGATTCTGTGTCTTATTTAGACCAGCTACAGAATCGCAAGATTCTGTAGCTAGTCTATAGAATTAAATCTTTTATCATTTATTAATAAAATATCCTTCTAACTTATCCATTTTTTACCTGTTTCAGGTAAATTCGAATTGCATGGGACATGATGGATAGTTCAAGAGATATCTGTGTGTTTTAGTTTTATTTTAGGTTCCTATTTTAGTCAGACTTGGGATATCTTCCCAGATTTTCTGTAAACAGTTTGATAACTTCTACAGGGATGTTTTACCCTGTAGAAGGTCTTTAAATACTTATTTTTTTTGTAATAAGGATCATCCTCACTTGTGGGAGAACCAGGCTATGGATTTCTAATACAAACTCTGACAGGAGTTGATGTTATTGCTACAGCTTTCGCTTTCATAATATCAATCTTTTGTTTCAAGTTTATGCATGTCATTAGCAATTGATTATAGACTACTTTAGCTATCATAGTCTATTGCAGAATGATATGAATTAATTAATGTCTCATCCATATCTGATTTCTTTCAATACTTAAAAGTACAACAATTATTTTATTCAGTTAATGAATAACATATTTCTCTTCTTCATCAATTGAATTATTCTGTATAAGTCTTTGCATACGGGTTTATCTAACTCTGAAGATTTATAAATCATAAGATTATTGTAAATTTTTATGTCTTGTTTGTCCTGTAATTATATTGGAAGAGCACTGTAGCTATCGTTTACGAGAAGCTTCTAGATCATTCGGTGCGGGTTTCCTCCCTCGGATCAGCTAAGACAATCCTCATACACAGGACAAATCTGGAGCATTTCTCCAGGTCAGTTTGTGATTTATTTTTGATGATTTATTTAGTATAATATTAATAGTTTAGTATATTAGTCGATTTGTTAGTTATTCTTTGTTTTATTTCTTGTTCATAAAATTGTAAAATCAATAAAAAATATGTCTCTCTGCCTTAGGACACAATGTAAATGAGTTTTTCAGGTTTTATTCAAATCTGTAAATTGTAGATAATGTACATTTTGTGGATAAGTTATATTTCCTTTAGTAGTTAGATAGTTAATTAGTTAGAGTTAGTATAGTATTAGTTAGTAGATTGTATATATAGAATAGTTAGATTAGTTAGTTTGTTTTAATAGTTAGTTTTAGTTAGATTGGTTTATTAGTTTGTTTTATTTATTAGTTAGATTAGCTTAGTTTGTTTTAATTGTTATTTTTAGTTAGATTAGTTATTGTAGATTAGTTTTCTTTTTGTTTTGTTAGGACCTTAGATCGGATAATGGAGTTGCTAAACCCGTCAGGGTGGTTCATCCAAAACGGCTTGGGTTATTAGACAACCTCGGACCGGTTCCACTCTCTCAGTTGACGGATAGTCAATTTTCCCGTCGACAAATGGCGCTAGAAGGAGGGCCTAAAGTTAATTAATGGCACGAGGTGGTYGCAAGACTTCTCCACCACCTAATCGCTCACCTATAGTGACTAGAAGCCATTCAAATGATAATATTCCCCTTCAAACAACAACTACTTCAACCGACGATCCACAGATCACAGTTGAGTCAGCAACCCCTAATCCTACAGGTGGTGACATACAAGAGACTGTCCTCCGATCTCTTATAAAAACACATAGTTCCTTAGCCCGTTTGAGGCAACCTAACCGACCGTGGGGCCAACCTTTGGATTTCTCTGATATTAGAGAACAATTAGGAGGCACTGATCCTACTATGAATCCTTCAGATCCAATCTTAAATCCTACTGCAAGAGGATCCAGGATACCCCCTTCACCACCTCCATAATCTCCTTCCTCTTCTAGAGGAGATTCCTCTGACGAAGGCAATTCCCCTTCTCAGCCTTCCACACCCACTACCCCGATGGAAAATCAGAACAACCCTGCTAGAGCTTGGCTTGACCAGGATGCTGTAGCTGTACCTGGAGCTCAACATCCTTTACCTAAACACCCACAGAAATGGCTTCCCAAGTTTGATCTTGACTCAAAACAGATTGCTGAAGATCACATTAAAAAGTTTATGTTAGCCATAATACTCTGCAATGTTGAACATGAAGACATTGTTTGTAGGTTTTTCCCTTATACTTTCGAGGGTAATGCGTCCACATGGTACTTTGCCCAGCAACCCCATACCATCGTCTCTTGGGAAAAGTTTGAGTCATGCTTTTTGGAAAAGTTCGGAGACGGTAAACCTCCAGAAGTCCTAGTCATGGACCTTTCTAGCTTAAGAATGAACCCAAAAGAAAAATTTAAAGACTTTAATCAAAGATTCTTAACACTTAAAAACCGAATCCCTACAGATTCCATGCCTGCTGAGAGTCTTATAATAGCATACTACACTAAAGCTTTGCATCAAAGTATAGCTATTTGGGTTAAACAATATAAGAAAGCCACATTGTTAGAAGCCTTCGAGGAGGCCAGCCAGATTGAAAAAGACATACTTAGTCTTAAAAATTCTACTAGCAATGAAACTGAGACTAGTTCTTCTTCCAAAAAGAAGATCGAAATCCTCCCCAGACCCACTCAAAGTAAAACACAACCTGAAATCTCTGATTTAGAAAACTTAACTAAAGTTGTTCAAAAACTGTCAAATCAAGTTATAGACTTGAAAAGGTTGACCGAAGAAGCTTCCTCGAGCAAAGGACCTTACAAACCCCCGTTCTGGAGGCCTTTTCCTACCAACCGACCTAACCCAATCATCAAAGGCCTAAATCTAGAAAGTCTGCAATGCTCCCTTCAAACAATTCTAGAAGCCCAAGATAACTTGATGCCTCCTGAGATTCCTGAGGAGGTAGTTGAATAAGAGACAATTCAAGAAGAAGAGTCTTCTCTAAACATTTTTGGACACTTCTCGGATAGCATCTTTCAAGCTAACTTCGAGATAGTACATCCCTATAATACCAGAAGTAAGACAACAAACAAACCTTCTTCCTAAAACACTACAACTTCGCCTCCAAAGCAATCTAAATCAACTGAGACTAAACAGAGTAATGGGAACCCCAACTTAGATTATGATGTTGTTGAAGATCTTAAAAATTTAAGGGCTAACATTTCTATTTATGAGTTATTGAAATTTCCATTTCTGCTACAAAAAATGTTACAAAATATCTCAGAGAATGGCAAAAATGGTAATTCAAATGGTAACAAGGTTGTGCAGAACAAAGTACTTCAAAAGACTTCCACTAAAAACAATCCTGATCCTCAAGATAAAGGGAGCCTTCCTGTAAGTACTGTAAATAATGTAAATAATGTAGATAAAGTAGCTTTAGAAACTGCGAGTAAAAAGACACAAGATACTACTCTTAGTAATCGCAAAAATGTACCTCCGTTTTTGTTAACTTTCTAAATCTTTAATAGAAACATGCACAATTGTATGGTAGACTCAGGAGCGTCATCCAATGCGATGCCTTGGTCTATTTGCCAAAAGATTAATGCTGAAGTTGAACCCTCGAATTTAAAAATCATACAACTTGATCGGACAAATGTTAAAGTTATAGGCGAACTCAAGAATGTGCTTATTAGATTATTGTCTAACCCCAAAGTTCATCAAGTTATTGATATAATTGTTGTGGATATTCCAGAAGTTTATGGTCTGTTTTTAAGCAGGTACTGGTCAGAGAAGCTACATGGTTATTTCACAACAGATTGGTCTCATCTATGGCTTCCATAGAACGACAAGCCTAATAAAATCAAAGTAAATTGTGAGCGCTACCTTAAGTTCACGGTCACAGATTTGAACGTTCCCAACGAACCATTTACACCTTCTGTTGATTCACCCGAAGTACAAGGGATGAACACCTTCTTCTATAATTTCATGGCCGAGGCTTCACCTATAACCAATCCAGAACAGTAGTCCAAGATTGTAGCATATATGCAGCCAACAACTTCTACGCAACGGTCTCATGTACCCGATGGAAATCAAATTTGGTCTTTGTATTTCGACGGGTCAAGGTCCAAAGAAGGAGCTGGAGCAGGCTGCGTCATTATCGATATGGCAGGTAACAAAATATTGATAGCATGTAGGTTGGAATTTGAATGTACTAATAATGATGCAGAATATGAGGCTTTACTACAAGGTCTCAGAAAATCTTTGGATATGAACATTCAAAATTTAACCGTCTTTGGCGACTCTGAAATAGTGGCTAGATAGGTAAGAGATTCTATCCACTATCTGTCTCCGCATCTCAAAAGCTACCAGTCTAAGGTATGGAATTTAATGAATAAATTTTCTGTTTTCAATATAAATTCTATCCCTAGATTGAATAACTCTGAAGCAGTTTTATTAGATAATGTAGCTTCTAAAATTCTTCCTGCAGAAGGCTTGTCTCCAGACGCATTCTCCGTTGAGTTGCTATTTCGGCCATCTATCCCCAACAACATCATGAACTGGAGAGTATTTGACGATGATCAGCAGATCATTAACTTTCTGCACATGGAAGAAAGTTTTCAAGGCGCGGTGATAAACGAACACACGCACGACGACAATTTGTGCGATTTCATGGTAATACCAGATCCGAGAACTCCTGAATCTTCATCGGATATGGTAAACTCGATCCCAAAATCTGTAGTTAGATTAGAGAAGTTTTATGATCTCCAAGATAAATTTAAAAAGACGGTCAAATGTAAAACCAATAGTTCCTCGTTATCTTATGAAAAGGTGAACTTAGGAAGTAATGAAAATCCTCAGTGCATTAATCTAGGGTTGGGATGTTCTCAACAAGAAAAATCCGCATTCATTAAATTATTCAAAGAATTTAAAGATGTCTTTGCATGGACGTATGATGACCTTAAAACTTTTGACCCTAACATCATACAACATGTCATTCCGATGAAGCCCCAAACCTTACCCTTTCAACAAAAACTGAGGAAAATGCACCCCAAGCTCAAACCGACCGTTCAAAAAGAATTGAATAAGCTCCTAAATGCTAAGATAATTTTTCCTATTAGACACACTTAGTGGGTTTCTAACCTTGTCCCAGTTCGGAAGAAAAGTGGGGAAATTCGACTCTGCGTCGATTTCTGAAACCTTAATATAGGGTCTGATAAAGACAATTATCTTGTCCCGCCCATGGAACAGATCCTTCAATAAGTATCTGGTTCTGAGAGGCTATCTTTACTGGATGGTTTCTCTGGGTACAACCAAGTCCTAATGTCTCCACCAGACCAACTAAAAGCTACCTTCTGCACCTCGTGGGGCACTTATGCTTATCGCAAAATGCCTTTTGGATTGATTAATGTTGGAGCCACCTTTCAGAGAGCAATGGACATTGGTTTCCGAGGCCTAATCAATCAATCCATCGTAGTTTACTTAGATGATGTGACTGTATTTTCTTAAAACAAAAATGATCATCTAGCTCACTTACGAGCCATTCTACTGTGATGTCATAAATATGGCATCTCCTTGAATCCTAAAAAATCCATCTTTGCAGTAGAATAGGGTAAACTCTTGGGATTCATTGTGTCTAGTGAAGGGATGATTATTGACCCCGAAAGGACTCAAGTCATCGCAAAACTTCACCCTCCTACATCCAAAAAATCTATGCAGTCTTTCTTAGGCCATATTAACTTCGTGAGGAGATTTGTCCCCATCTTCTCCAAAATGGTCAGACCTTTGCAGAACTTGATTAAGAAAGACACCCAATATCACTGGGGACCCCTAGAAAACCAATCTTTTAATGCAATAAAGAAGGCCATAATAGACACTCCATCTCTCATGAGCCCCGATTTTTATCAAGACTTTACACTCTACACTTTTTCTTCTGACCATTCCTATGCCGTCGTCCTAACCCAAAAGAATGCCGAGAAAACTGAAGTACCCATCACCTTTATGAGCTCTTCTTTCAAAGGCGCTGAACTTAATTACCCAACGGTATATCGGCAAGCCTACGTTGTTTTTAAAGCAGTTAAACACTTCCAGTCCTATCTTTTGAAGTCAAGGAGAAAAGTCATTGTTCCCCACCCAGCCATCAGGAGCCTGTTAGTGTAGAAGGAACTAGGAGAAAAGAGAGATAACTGGGTCACCTCCTTGCAGGAGTATGGCTTAGAAACCACCCCAACTCAAATAGTGAGAGGCTAAGGGTTATGTAAGTTAGTTGTTGATTCAGCAGCAGGACAACAAGAAGAAAGCGATACATCAAACCTAGGACAACGCGATCAAAGTCTAATATGTTGCACACAAAACTCTGTCAGCCCTTGGTATGACGATATAAGATTCTGTCTTGAACATGGGTCATCCCCCCGTCAACTGGATCTCGCTAAAAGAAGAGCGTTGAGATTAAAGTTTTCCTCCGTTCATCTGGTGAATGGTATCCTGTTTGGTCAAAGTTTTGAGGGCGTACTGATTCGCTGTCTTGAAAAAGATGAAGCGGAAAAAGTCTTGCTCGAGTTGCATGTAGGAGAAGCTGGTGGTCATTTTGGTGGTGAAACCACTGCCCATAAGGTTTTGAGAGCCATTTATTACTGGCCCACGCTTTTTAGAGACGCCCATGCCTTGTGTCGTAAATGTATCATTTGTTAGAAAGCATCAGGGAGGTTACAAAAAGCAGCCTTTCCTTTGCAGCCCGTTTCAGTAGATTCTCCTTTTCAGGAGTGGGGCCTTGATATCATAGGTCCAATAAACCCTCCATCCTCACAACAGCACAAGTTTATCGTGACAGCCATAGATTACTTTACCCGATGGTCTGAAGCTACTGCGTTAAGAACTGTCAACACTAGTTAGGTAATTGCCTTTCTAAACTCGAATATTATCACTCGTTTTGGTATCCCTGACTGTTTAGTATTCGATAATGTTTCTTACTTTTCCTCTCTTGAGATGAGCGAGTTCTCTTTGGAAAAAGGAATTAAGATGAAGTATTCTGCTAGCTATTACCCTCAGGGCAATGGATTGGTAGAATCAACAAACAAGAACTTGATTAAAATCATTAAGAGAACCATGGTTGAAAATCAAAAGAATTGGAACAACACACTGTTGAACGCGTTATGGGCTGATAGGGTAACACCAAAAGCTGTTGTAGGTAACTCCCCATTTTTTCTTTTTTATGGCAGAGAAGCAATTCTACCACCTCACATTCTTCTTCCTTCACTTCAGCTATCACAGAAAGTTCAAGAAGAAGATTGCCCCCCTTTGGAAAACCAAATTAACACTTTGATGAAGCTAGAAGAGGTAAGGGCCCAGGCTAAACATAAGTTAGATCAACATCAACAATTGGTTAAAAGATGGTTCGATTCTAACTCTGATTCTGATAGGAATTTTGAAGTAGGTGATCTCGTCCTAAAATGGGACAAACCGCATGAGGGAAAGGGAGAGCATACGAAATTTGAAAACCTATGGCTTGTACCGTTTTTAATTGCTGAAAAGTTGGGTCCTAGTTATTTTCGATTGCAGAATCTTGAAGGGTAGCTTGACACCTATCCGGTGAATGGCCAATCCCTAAAAAGATACTTCTCTTGATAACAACCCTTGTATATTATGTACATATTTTTTCTTTTGTTTGCCTTTTTCGTTTGTTTTCTGTTTTTTTATTTTTCTTTGAATTTATCAGTCTGTGTTTTTGGAAAATACACATACTTGTACATTGAGCTCTTCAGAAAAAGATGATAGAAAATTCCTTCACTAAAATAACTTCTGAGAAATTTGTACAAACATCAATGGTATATTGCTAAAGTTTATACCTGTGTTGGAAAAGTCTGTTGATTGAAAGAAGTTGATTGATTTCGATCTTTGAGAAAAGCTTGTCATGGTCATCTATTATCTTTTTACGTTGTCCCTTTTCCTTAAGGGAATGACTCATAAGATGTATCCCTCTCTTAGGAAGTTGTTTTTGTAAATAAAACATCTCTGGATCTAAATAAAGGACAGTTCTAAAAAATTCTGATGAGGTCTGAAAAAAAATGTTAAAATATCATGATTTTCAGCGTCACCCCGCTCAACTATATATCTATGAAAAGAAAAAACAAAATAAATTATTAAGAAGAGATGTGGGAAATGCTTGTAAACCTGCCGAGATACTGAACAGGTTTGCTGGCAGTGGGTAAATGCATGCATGACTCCAAGGCAACTTCGTCGGGGTACTGAACAGGCCCACTGGCAGCAAAGCAATGTCGGGTATATGAAAATTTGTAAATAAGAAACCTCTTTAATGTCCTTTATTCTGATCTAGAACTTATTGGCAGGATACAGATATCAGAGTGGGTTAAATGGCAACCCTTTCGAGGCTATAGATGTCTTCTGGCAGTAGTGGCTATGCCAACAGTATTGGAGATTTTATCTTTAATATCGTGATTCGCTGGTCTTAAGACTGCTATCAGTTTTCATCTTTTAAAACACTGCTGGAATAATTGGTTGATGATCATGTTTATACGATTTTATGGTTGTTATTTTTGAGTTGGAATTATCTTTGTTAACCTAATATGAATTTGTTCCTTTTGACAGAGATAACTGCTTCTACCAGTGTGTCGCCATTGTTGGCAGCCAATTCACATTTTTCTATTGTCTTATAAGCTGCCTACACCAATGTTTTGCAAAAATTAATTTTTTTGTCGCAATTTTCAAATAAACGACATTTTTATTTTTTGCGACATTTGCACATTTACCCTCATTTTGTTTTCACGACTGTAAGCGTGAAAACTTGGTCTTTCGAAGTCGCATTAAAATCACTATTTGAACTGTCGTTATCCTTCTTGTCGATATGCCTACTGAGCTTATATTTTACTTATCATTTTGGCTAAGACCCTTTGATCTGCATGCGTTGGGCATTCTTTGATTGATCATATAGTTTCGTTTCATGAGTGATTAAGTTTGTGACTCATTGGCACTTGGATTCATTTGTTCTTTGATTTGATTGACCATTGGTTTCATGAAAATATATAGGTGTTATGACTGGACCCTTGATATGTTTCATTTGATATGACACCTAGTTTCAAAAACACATTGATTAAATGACGCAAACGCGCCACCGGCACGTCCGCTCCCACCAGGACCTTCTTCTCCTTAGGCCCAAAGAACTTAATTTTCTCTTCAATCCCTTTCGGGACTTTGACACCCATAGAAATTCTCCTTATGATCTCCCTATCAGAATCGGGAAATCGGACCTCGCGTGTTCGTGAGTCCTATTGCCACCGGATCGGGTATTACCAATCCTCGAACCCCAATGAACATCCACCCATGCATTCCTTGATTTTATCATGAATTTTCTCGATCAGGAAATCGACACTTGTGAGGTCATAAATCACTCACCTCACGAATCCCCGATTCCCGATCCCCGATGGTACTCTCTGCTCCTCTTAGCTCCCTCCGACTAAATCTTTCGCATGTGACCTGCTGGTCCACAAGACCACAATCCTTCCCCTATCAGATTTTCAAACTTTGTGGAATTGAAATGTATGGAACTCATGCCCTTGGAATTCCTGATTCTCCGATTTTCGATGCCACTTGGCATTGACTCCAGCGAGGGTTGACCCTTCGACACCTGTCCCCCACTGAAGGCTATGAATGTGGGACCGTCACATTTTGGGATTTTGCGACTTCTCCTGTTGTGAGTTTCTTGTCACCGAGAATCTCGAAATGTCAAACCTCGGTGCACGTGCGAGCTCTCTCCTCCACATCACCACTCTACTCTGCTCTATCGGGTATCGTGAAATCGCGATTTCTATTGCAACGATTCCCTTCCTTGCGGAAATCCTGAAATGTCGAACCCCAAACTCTTCAGAATCCTTAGACACGCATCCTTCAGACTAACGGCTTTGATCACGTCGAGAAATCGTGGATTGCGATTCCTATATGCAAGAGTTTCTTTCCTCTGGAAAACTCGATGCTCCAAACGTCGACTCGTCCAGATCTCCTGCCACCTGTCCCACCAAGATCAACGGTTAAGATCCTTTCTCGAGATTTCAGGACTTTCAAGGTCTTGATTCTCAACCTTATGAAAACCCGATGACTCCAATATCCCAATGTCTCCTCCGGGTTCTTCCTCTGCTCCTTCGGGCTTAAACCCTGCACAACTCTCCCAAGATCTAATGGCTGACGGGATTTCGCAGTCTCCTCTACTTATCCTGACCGGCGATTTCTCCTCCTTGAGGATTTCTTGAGAATGGGTGAATATCACTTCTCAGAGTTTGTCCTCTGACACCTGCACTGGCATCTCTTGCTGGGGCCTTCCTCAGCACAACCTCCTGTGCTCTATGTTAATAATGTCACGAAGGTGTTATACCTCCTGATCTTTTCCACTCTGATTCTTCAGAGGAATTTGCGCGCACTCCTTATGCTTAACATTCAACAACTCCTGAGTGTTGAATCCTTCCAACTCTGCGTACTTCTGCAACAGCAGTCTTCAATATTCTTTCTTCTCAGATTCACGACTGATACTTCTTCTTCAGCCTACGCACCCCTTGCACAGCTTCAACAACTCAATCCAATTCTCAGTGAATGAGAACAAAAGCTAAACTACTGAGCCTTCATCAACACACTCCTTACAGATAAATTCAGCTGCACAACTTGCAGGAACCTCCTGGCTTAGATAGAGAAACAATTGAAACTCATTCTCTCTCCCTTTCAGACTTCAGCTTGAAACATGAAATCTCATGCACAGCATATACAAAGCAATGCATAACAAGAAAACAAACATTCCTGGGCATAACATTAATACACAGAGAAAACAACACAAACCATGAGTTTGAATTAAAGCTTCCTTCTATTAATTCAAATGCCTGTACATGGGTGTTCTTCATACAATATTATCTGCTTGCTCTTCTCTTCTCCTGAATGCTTGATAATATTACAATGCACAATGAGGGTGTCTATATCCGTTTTCCCTCACAGACTCTAAACTATCAAATCTAGACTTAAAACATCCTACCTATCAGCATTAAATCTATTAAATGCCTCCTATCTACTAAGGACGAGAGCGTATCGCTCAAAGTCCAAGATAATATAAAAAGGCGCTTTCCATAAATGCATCATTTATACATTGGCGCATCATCTTGAATGAAATTTCAAAAAGTTTCGGATGGACTTGTCCAGCTATTCATTGTCTTCCATGCTGGCTCGCTTGTCATGGGCGATGTTCCTGCATCATTAAACCCTCAATTTAGATTGATACATCGCATGTCTCATAGTAATAACATTGGTATTGGTTTCGATTTGCAAGTTTGGGTTTAAAGCTATGGCATAATGTTTCATTGCGCGCATTGTTTTATACACTTACCATTTGATTTCATTGGTTGGGAAAAGTGATATGATTGTTAAACCATACTATAGTGGGTTGAACAGCTATGAGTGCCAGCGGTGGTACCATTGGCAATAACTATTATGCATGGCAGAAATAAGCTCCACCACCTTCGCACGCTGCCATTAATGTCTATCCCTTATCCCTGTTTCACCTTTGTTATCTCGGGTAACCCTTCGTGCACTCTGCTCCTATGTATGCCATGATCCAAACCATGGACTCACCGTGTGCTCGGCTCCATGGCACCAGTGGTGCGAATCGAGCCAAACAGTAACCAAGCCTTGCTACTGTTCGACAATGCCCGGAAGGACTTGGAGGATAACGGTTGGCTCACCTTCGTGCAGATATTTGAGGGTTTTAATTTAGTTGTGAAACAATAGTTCGCCTTGACTTTTGATGGATGTAGAGCCAAGGTGGGAAATATTCAGTTGGAAATCAATGAGGATTTTACCAGTTCTGCTACAGGGTTACCTGCCATGGGCCAGCGTTGGTTCAAAAATTCAAAAGTGGAAGAGGTGCCTTGGCCACTTTTGTTCGTCTTGCGAAAGGTCACCGCTTGTGATAGAGGTATGCTCATATCCATGCTTAAACCACGATGGCATGACCTTTTCATAATAGTTAAACAATTCGTGACCTATGAGGGTTAATATGGACTCATCTTTCTCTACCACCTACGTTTGTTAATGAATTTTATGGGGTACTCGTTGAGTATGCCCTTTTACTTTCAGCATAGCCTATATAAAATGTGGAAAAGGTTTAAAAGGGAGAAGGCTGACAGTAGATTGTTCCACCATGGACTTATTAAACTTATCATTGTTTATCACTTAAGTCTCCACAGTGATAGTTGGCGAGCTTTCATCGCTCGTAATGGTTTTGATGATACAAACCCTATCCAGATTGACAAGCCTGTGGTTAATGAAACCAAGGTCGAGCCACCCGTGCCCTTCCATGTCCTACTACCTCCTCCTAAGCTTTCAGTCGACCCTGATATCGACTTACCAGACGTTGTAAATGATAAGGCCGAGGCTACAAAAAGGCCTATGAGAAAAAAGGCCAAGGCAAACCCTGCTGTTGATGCCAAGGGTAAAAAGAACGCTCGGATCATTTCAAGAATGGCTAGGAATAAACCTAAACCCACTGATGAGCAGAAGCCCATTGTCCTTAGTGAGGATTTGGACTTTGACATAGAACGTTTCTTAGCCAGTGAGTACCCTTACTCACAGGGTCTGTGCTCCGAGCCGCCTTATGATTTCGTGTCGAATCTTCCCCCTTGCCTAAAGAATAACCCTAGCTACCCTGGAATCAAACTACCCAACAAAACCCTCAATAATATAATCAAACCCTCACCCGCACTTTCAAAGCCCACACAGCCCTCCTGTGACCAGTGTGATTTGTGGTTGGAATGATATTATATAGACATTCCTTTGCTTCAATCGAAAATCCAATCGCTGGAAAGCCAAGTTGCAGTGTTGACCAGCCAAAGAGACAAACTTCAAGCAACTGATAGAAAGCAGAAAACAACTGGCTCTATCGTTTTCAAGAATGTTTAATCGGCCACAGCCGTTGTCAACTCCAAATTGTCATGACCAAGCCGTCTGCTCGTCATACAAGTTTGAAATTTGATATCGTTTTAGTTTTGTGAATGACCAGGATTAATATAATGAGTCAAATTTGGTTCTCGAATAGCTCTGTTTATATTTCGAAATGGCTCTATCATAATGTGTTCATCCTGTATATTGTTTTCGCTTTGCTAAAAATAAATGAAATTTCATTTTGGATACATGATTTGCTCATTCCCAATTTAGTCACTGATAGATTTTTATCGGATTTGAGTGGTTTTCGATTGGATTTGATTTGTTCATTTGTCTGATTGAGTTAACGAAATTAATGGTTTGTTTTCAATTGGATTTGTTTGGTATCTACTCAGAACAAAAAGTTTTCATGCTAGATTTAGAATACGATCATGTTTTGATCTGATTTTGTTATAGTTTGTATGCTATGATCGTCAAATGATTTCGTGAGTTTGGTTGTTACGATCTTTTAATGTGCTATGTCATATAATTTTCAAATCTACAACTTTGATCATTTCCAATTTGGGAAGAACAAATCTGTTTTTACGGAAACAATGCTCTCATTTAAGCCTGTGCAAATAATATTCACGCCCGAATCATGGAACGATTATGATTTGCAATGACTATGTTAAACCCCAGCTGTTTGATTTTAATTTGCAAAATGAATTGGTCGACCTGTGTTATCTCTATCAAATATGGTTATAATTCATTTGAACGGAACGATTTTGATCAAGGTCAATCGATCTTGTTTGCCCCAATTTGCAATAACAAACGATCGGATAATTCTTATGAATTATGTTACCAATTAATTGATCCTGTTATGATTTCATTTGAATTGATTTTCGTGCCAGTTTGAGTTGATCCACTCATGGCATGAATCGTTTGCTATGTCATTACAGTTATAACGATTTGAAAATGATCTTGTTTGGATTTAATCGTATCTCCTGTTGATAAGGCAGCATAACAATTGCCTACGATTTGTTTAATTATATCGGTTTCAATCGGATATGAAACGATTTCAAAACTGTTTGATTATGATTTTGTTCACCCGACTTTTGGCAACAAACGAAACAGAGTATATGCTTCTCTGTAGTCATTTGATTGATCTTGATCCTATTTGATTTTGAATGGTATAACAATTTCAACTTCAATGATTCGTTTTCAAATAGCTATTGGATGTTAGTTGAATTTAATTCTTTAAAAGATTTTCAATCGATTTTAACGTTGATTCTGTGTCTTATTTAGACCAGCTACAAAATCGCAAGATTCTGTAGCTAGTCTATAGAATTAAATCTTTTATCATTTATTAATAAAATATCCTTCTAACTTGTTCATTTTTGACCTGTTTCAGGTAAATTCAAATTGCATGGGACATGCTGGACAGTTCAAGAGATATCTGTGTGTTTTAGTTTTATTTTAGGTTCCTATTTTAGTCAGACTTGGGATATCTTCCCAGATTTTCCATAAACAGTTTGATAACTTCTACAGGGATGTTTTACCCTGTAGAAGGTCTTTAAATACTTATTATTTTTGTAATAAGGATCATCCTCACTTGTGGGAGAACCAGGCTATGGATTTCTAATACAAACTGGGACAAGATTTGATGTTATTGCTACAACTTTCGCTTTCATAATATCAATCTTTTGTTTCAATTTTATGCATGTCATTAGCAATTGATTATAGACTACTTTAGCTATCATAGTCTATTGCAGAATGATATGAATTAATTAATGTCTCATCCATATCCGATTTCTTTCAATACTTAAAAGTACAACAATTAGTTGATTCAGTTAATGAATGACAGATTTCTCTTCTTCATCAATTGAATTATTCTGTATAAGTATTTGCATACGGGTTTATCAAATTGTGAAGATTTATAAATCATAAAATTGTTGTAAATTTTTATGTCTTGTTTGTCCTGTAATTATATTGGAAGAGCACTGTAGCTATCGTTTACGAGAATCTTCTCGATAATTCGGTGCAGGTTTCCTCCCTTCGATCAGTTAAGACAATCATCATACACAGAATAAATCTGGAGCATTTCTCCAGGTCAATTTGTGATTTATTTTTGTTGATTTGTTTAGTATAATATTAATAGTTTAGTATATTAGTCGATTTGTTAGTTATTCTTTGTTTTATTTCTTGTTCATAAAATTATAAAATCAATAAAAAATATGTCTCTCTGCCTTAGGACACAATGTAAATGAGTTTTTAAGGTTTTATTCAAATCTATAAATTGTAGATATTGTACATTTTGTGGATAAGTTATATTTCCGTTAGTAGTTAGATAGTTAATTAGTTAGAGTTAGTATAGTATTAGTTAGTAGATTGTATATATAGAATAATTAGATTAGTTTGTTTGTTTTAATAGTTAGTTTTAGTTAGATTAGTTTATTAGTTAGTTTTATTTATTAGTTAGATTAGATTAGTTTGTTTTAATTGTTATTTTTAGTTAGATTAGTTATTGTAGATTAGTTTTCTTTTTGTTTTCTTAGGACCTTAGATCGGCTAACGGAGCCGCTAAACCCGTCAGGGTGGTTCATCCCAAACGGCTTGGGTTATTAGACAACCTTGGACCGGTTCCACTCTCTCAGTTGACGGACGGTCAATTTCGCCCATTAACAAATGGTGCTAGAAGGAGGGCCTGAACTTAATTAATGGCATGAGGCGGTCGCAAGACTCCTCCACCACCTAATCGCTCACCTATAGTGACTAGAAGCCATTCAAATGATAATATTCCCCTTCAAACAACAACTACTTCAACCGACGATCCATAGATCACAGTTGAGCCAACAACCCCTAATCCTACAGGTGGTGACATACAAGAGTTTGTCTGCCAATCTCTTATAAAAATACATAGTGCCTTAGCCCGTTTGAGGCAACCTAATCGACCGTGGGGCCAACCTTTGTATTTCTCTGATATCAGAGAACAATTAGGAGGCACTAATCCTACAGTGAATCCTTCAGATCCAATCTTAAATCCTGCTGCAGGAGGATCCAAGATACCCCGTTCACCACCTCCATCATCTCCTTCCTCTTCTAGAGGAGATTCCTCTGACGAAGGCAATTCCCCTTCTCAGCCTTCCAAACCCACTACCCCTATGGAAAATCAGAACAACCATGCTAGACCTTGGCTTGACTAGGATGCCGTAGTTGTACCTGGAGCTCAACATCCTTTATCTAAACACCCATAGAAATGGCTTCCCAAGTTTGATCCTGACTCAAAACAGATCGTTGAAGATCACATTAAAAAGTTTATGTTAGCCATAAGACTCTGCAATGTCGAAGATGAAGACGTTGTCTATAGGTTGTTCCCTTATACTATCGAGGGTAACGCGTCCACATGGTACTTTGCGCAGCAACCCCATACCATTGTGTCTTGGGAAAAGTTTGAGTCATGCTTTTTGGAAAAGTTCGGAGACGGTAAACCTCTGGAAGTCCTAGTCATGGACCTTTCTAGCTCAAGAATGAACCCAAAATAAAAAGTTAAAGACTTTAATCAAATATTTGTAACACTTAAAAACCAAATCCCTACAGATTCCATGCCTGCCGAGAGTCTTATAATAGCATACTACACTAAAGCTTTGCATCAAAGTATAGCTATTTGGGTTAAACTATATAAGAAAGCCATGTTGTTAGAAGCCTTCGAGGAGGCCAGCTAGATTGAAAAAGACATACTTAGTCTTAAAGATTCTACTAGCAATGAAACTGAGACTAGTTCTTCTTCAAAAACGAAGATCGAAATCCTCCCCAGACCCACTCAAAGTAAAACACAACCTGAAAGATCTGATTTAGAAAACTTAACTAAAGTTGTTCAAAAACTGTCAAATCAAGTTATAGACTTGAAAAGATCGGATGAAGAAGCTTCCTCGAGAAAAGGACCTTACAAACCCCCGTTCTGGAGGCCTTTTCCTACCAACCGACCTAACCCAACCACCGAAGGCCTAAATCTAGAAAGTCTGCAATGCGCCTGTTGGCGTTCGGAAGTCACTCCTAGATTGCTAGCAAGAGAAGAGCCCGAAGCCCATCAGTTTAATGTCACGATTTGTTTTAAAAGGGTGATCAAATGGAGGAAGAATCAAAACGGCATCGTATCAACTCAGAAACCAGACCAGGCATGCATGAAAGAGTGAGGTCCTGATAAAATCCAAAGAGTGAGTCGTAGTAAAGGCGAGTAGATGGAAGATTTATGCAAGAAGGATGCAATGATCTATTACAGACCCCAGGTATGCAACAGATTAAAGAAGAAATGCATTCGAACGCAAAATCCTTTTACATCCAAATACAGAAAACCAGAGGGCACGACAATGCCACAACAAATCCTTTATTGCAACAAGATGCACTACTGTGAATCCTCAGGCAAAAGATGGAACAAAGATGGAAAAGAAAGAGAACTGTTTGTTATAAACCAAGAAATCTCAAACACAGAGGCATAACCAGGAAACCAGAGTATTTGCTGAAACTTTTACAGTCTGGAGCTTAGCTCTACCATCGATAGATATAAAAATGGAAAAAATGCCTACATATACTCCAA